>VYZP01027928.1:0-68329 GCA_013400635.1 Hypocryptadius cinnamomeus | reverse complement strand
CGGGGTAGGGACAGGACAGGAAGGAGCCGGGTTTGGGATGGAGAGCGAAATGGGGGACAGAGAGATAACTAAGGGGAATACGGGGAGGAGGAAGGAGGGGTAGAGAGAGGGACAGGAGGGGAAGCCTCACAGAGGCCCCGCTCCACCCCGAGCCCGCCCCGCCCTGCCCGGGATGCTGCGCTCGGCGGAGCTTGCCTCTTCGGCTACATTCGTCTACTATCGACTACATTCGTCTCTTCGGCGCAGCTCGGCTCTGCTGAACTCGGAGCCGCTCTGTGTGTTCAGCGCAGCTCGGGTCTGTTCGGCTCCCTGAGGGCGATGCGGGCCGCGCCGGGCCGCCGGGAAAGCGGCGCCGCCTCACGTTAAATACGCACATTTCGGTGCTCTCCTGCTGCCGTGTCCCGCGGGCGGCCCGGCCATCGCAATGTCAGGAAAATTAATCCACAAACACCATAGGTTTATGTCCAAAAGGAGATATTTGAATAGAGGGAGAGGCCATGGGCATTTCCCATGGGGTCTCTTTAGTTGCTTGAGGACGCAGCCTCCTTTTTATCCTAATTCTCGGACGCATTTTCCTCTGTCTTCCCCATCGGCTGAGGTACTTGAGAGGTACAAACTTCTCAAATCGCCTTATACAGACTGCCTTCTGATGTCCATGGCCCCCTTCTTTGTGTCTGTGTTCTTTTTCTTCAAAACCAGGAATTCAGCACGGGCTTAGGAGAGCAACAGTCTCTGTCAATTAGTAGAATTCTTCTGGAATTTACAGTTCTATTAATTACTTCTTTCACCTATCAGTATCTGGGTTTGTCTACCAGCAGACCCGCAGTTTGTTTGTAAAGACACCTCCTTCTCATTCCTTCCAGCACCACCAGGAACGGGAGCGCGGGGTCGGGCAGGAGCTCATTAGGCAGTGACTGCACTCGCGCTAATTAATGGTCACGAGAGCACCGACGGCAGATCCTGGAGCAAGGACGGAGCGCTTGCCAGCGGAATGTGTTGGAATCACTGTGCGATCCCAGCGGTTGAAAGTTTGGGAATGCCGCGGGACATGCTCAAGGTGTCAGTAATGTTGTAAAGAAACCCACCTAGGAGTGGTGGAAGAAAACAATAAATAATGTTGTCTATTTACTGTCAGTGTCTTTGCCTTTTGTGATGTTGGCCGGCTCCACGAGGGTAAATTAACTTCGGGAGGAGCTTTTGCTGCTGTTCTTGCTCGTGTGTTGGAATACAGCAGAGTCCTTGTCACTTTACACAAGTTCAGCAGAATTTCAGTTCGTCTGAGCTCGGCGGGGTTCTGTCGTGCTCGTCTAGGTTCGGCAAAACACGGTTCGGTTGGTCCGAAGACGGCTCGGTTCGGCTGAGCTTGTCTAGTTCGGCTGAACTCGATCGGTTCGCCTGAGCTCGGATCGATACCATTGGATCCGCCTCGGTTCGCCATATTTCGGCTAGATTCGGCAGAAGTCGGTTCGGTTCGGCTCTGCTGAACTCGGAGCCGCTCTGTGTGTTCAGCGCAGCTCGGCTCGGTTCGGCTCCCTGAGGGCGGCGCGGGCCGGGCCCAGGGAGGCGCCGCCGGGAAAGCGGCGCCGCCTCACATTAAACACACGAAGCTCGGGGTTCTCCTGCTGCCGTGTCCCGCGGGCGGCCCGGGCCTCGCACGGACACGGACGGGAGCGCGGGGTGGGCAGGAGCTTATTAGGCTGTGACTGCAGTCGCGCTAATTAATGGTCACGAGAGCAGGCGGCTTGGTTCGGCGGAGCTCAGTTCCGTTCAGCCAACCTCGTAAGGCTCGCCTCGGTTCGGTCGAGGTTGTAAGGTTCGGCTGGTCTCGCCTTGGTTCGGCTGGTCTCGTTCGATTCGGCCGAAGGCGGCGACGTTCGGTTCTGTTCAGTTAAACTCGGCTAAAGTCGGCTTGGTTCGGCTCTTCGTCTAAACTCGTTTCAGTTCGGTTTTTCGTCTAAACCCGGCTTGTTTCGGCTCTTCGGCTGAACCCGGCTCGGTTCGGCTAAACTCAGTCATATTCGGCTCTTCGTCTAAACTCGGCTATTATCGGCTAATGTCGGCTATTTTCGGCTCTTCGGCTAAAGTCGGCTAGACTCGGCTATCACCGGCTCTTCGGCTAAACTCGGCTATCATCGGCTCTTCGGCGAGCATTATCGGCTAAACTCGAGTATTATCGGCTACACTCGGCTATCAGCTAAACTAGATTTTCCCCGCCCTTTTGCCGCCATTTTGAGAAGGTCAAGCGAGTCCGCGACACGCCACTCCCAATATGGAAACGGCGAGAGGACCCCGGAGGAGACAGTCGTTTTCGCCGATGCCTGTCAGTAACCCGCCGAAATACGCCCGCCCACGGCGCCACTGAACCCACAGCCCCTGTCCACGGCACTGGAAATGCCAGAGAAAATCCCGCTGGGGCCGCGCTGGCGTCGGGGTGCCGTACAGGCAGTCCAGTAGACGCACTGGGGGGAGCGGGTCTTAGATTTTTCCGCCCTTTTGACGCCATCTTGAGAAGGTCAAGCGGGTCAGCGACACGCCACTCCCAAGATGGCGGCCGTGAGGGGACCTCGCAGAGAGACGCATCCAAACTAAAGCCTGTCTACGCCCGTCAAAAACACACCCGCCCGCGGCACCGCCGAGCCCACAGCCCGTGTCCACGGCACTGGAAACGCCAGAGAAAATCCCGCCGGGGCCGCGCCGGCGTCGGGGTGCCGTGCAAGCAGCCCAGTAGACGTACCGGGGGGTATGCGGTTTTCCCGCTCTTTTTTTTTTTTTTCCCCGCCATCTTGAGAAGGTCAAGCGCGTCCCAGCCGAGCCACTCCCACGCTGTCGGCCGCTGCAGCAGTTCGGCACAAGAGAGACGTTTTCGCCGCGGCCTCTCGGCTGCCTGTCGGGAGCTGCAGTACCGCTCTCTGTCCACAAGGAGGCAGCACTGGCGCAGGCCTTGGGGCTGTAGGCAGGGAAGGCGGCAAAAAAAGAACAGCTGCCATCCACTCCAAAAACTCCTCTAAAATAAATGCCCCAAAACAACCCGGAAGAAACAAAATTAAGANTGTACTGCTAATACTTACTTAGCTTTTTAATTTTTATCTATATCTTTATATATTTATGATATATTTCTATACTTAGATTTCTATATTTATTTATATTTATAATTTTTAAAATAAAAACCCTGCCTATTGCCAAATTAAAAACAAAAAAACCCTTTATTTTAAACTATATTTAAATATTTTTACATTTCTATTTTTGATATTTACATTCACATTTACAAGTAGTTATATATTATATTGATATTATATACGATATTTAGATAGACAACATATATGACATATGTTATAATAAGATATATATAGTATAATTTGTACTATGTATTGTATCGATGGAAAGGAAAACAAAGTTAGAAATAGTGTTAGAGATAAAAAGAAATAGAACAGGAAATACAGTTAGAGAGAAATAGAGTTGAAGAGGAAAGGAAATAGCATAAATGTTAAATCGAAAAAGAAATGGAGTTTAAAAGAAATAGAGAGAAAAGGAGAGAGAAAAATAAATACAGTTAAAGCTAGAGAGAAAAATAAACAGAGTTAAAGTATAAAGTATGTAAAAAGAAATAGAAGTAGGGAAACAGAGTTAGAGAAACAGAAATAGAGGGAAATAGGGAAATAGTCATAGAGATAGAGAAGCAGAGAGATACAGTGAGAAACAGAAACACTTAGAGATGCAGTTAGAGACAGACAGAAATAAAGTCCAAAACAGAAAAGTGAAGTGAAGAATAGACTGAAAAGTAAGGTGAGAAGCAAAGCAAGAAATACAGTGAAAAAAAAGACTGAACCACACCAAAGAAAGACGGGAGCCAAAGGTGGGATGGGGGGGAGGGGTTTGCTTTAGGGTTGATTCAACTTTATTGAATGAATCAGATCTGACCCCACCACTACCTGCCACTGCCAGCACGTCTCCTGCCTGTCTCCGGAACCACTGAATCTGCCACCCGTGTCCCCACACCAGGAACAGTGGCAGAAAATCACACTAGAAGCACAGCGGCAGTGTCAGAGCTGGAGTCGGGTTCAGGCAGGCAAATAGACACCTTTCTGACAAGTGGGGTCCTTCTGCGGCATAATTTTTGTCCCTACCCAAAAGCACACGTGCACGATGATGCCATCTTTAGAAGAACATGATGAGTCGCATGCAGCCATCTTTGGTGTGGCATCACGTGACTTCTGCCCTTACGTGCCATCTTTGTTACTGGCAGATGTCACTTCCAGTTGATCACCACCTTTGGATGTGGTATCACGTGACTTGCACCTGTCATCGCCATCTTGGGATGTGGCAGAAGCCACTTCTGGCTACGCCCCCATTGTTTCTGTGGTAAGGAAAAAGGGCCCTCCTTTTCAGAAAAGGTGTCCATTCCACTGCCTGAGCCCAACTCTGACTCTGCTCTTGCCCCATTGTGTCCCCACACGCACAAGATCGTGCTGCAAGTACAGAGTTGTGGTTGGGCTTGGGGTCAGGCTCAGGCAGGCAGGAAAAGGAGAGAGGTCCTGCCACGACACCGTTGTCCTCCTCAAAGTGCATGTGTGACTGGCCGCCACCTTGGCAGGATGGCATCACCCACGTGCCTGGGCCGCCATCTTGAGTGTGGCATTTCCTGCGGGAGCTGCAGTACGCAGTGCTCATCATCAGGCAGCAGCAGCTATTTCAGTCCTGGCCGAGATCTCCATCTGTGTCAGACAGAAATGCTCTGAACACTGACAGCTATTTCTATTGCCTTCACAGAGATACTTTCTTCCATTTTCAAGCCCTTAAATTATATACATAAAAGATATATTTGCATTTTTAAACCCTCTGTATCTATATTTAGAATTTCTTATACTCCAAGACCCTTGTATACAATTCAGTAGATACAGGCTTGTTGTTTCAAATCAATTTAAAACAAAATTCTTTTTATATAGAGATAAGGAAGGCTGCCATTTTTAATATTTTTTGCACAAACAACCCCTAAACTTCCAAGCATTTTTGGGCTGTAACCTCCTTTTTTGGGAGGACCCTACCTAATCCCTCTCACACCCTATTCACCTTCTCCTCCACTGCATCTTCACTCTCGCAGTGACATTGGGGTGCCCCAAATACATCATCACCCTCCAGACTTCAACTCCTACCCTTTTCACTCGCCCCCAAAGGAGGTACAAAATGAATGAAACTAGTCCAGACAGCAGGGTGTTGCTTTAATAATGCCATTTACATACATACAGCCCCCCTCCAGAAGAGGCCTCCAGATAATTTCTTATATTCTAACATCTTGTATAGAATAGATATATTTTTATTTTAAAATCCATCTACATACAAATTTTCTTCTGTATACAAAAATGAGAAACTTTACAGGTTTCAATACATAAATGAGTATGAGCAGAAATTCTGTATTTATTTCAGATATGCTGATGTCCACAGTTACACAAGCACAGTGTGCCAGTAATTACACAACTAGCTATATTTAATACTAGGATATTTTGAATGGCAATATGTAACAAACCAAGTGTGTCTCATAATCTGCCATTCAAAGAAGACTAATTGTAATCTGGTAACATGCAGCTTGAGATCTATCTGTAATTACCTCACTTCTGGTTAAATTACAGCTCCTGACTGTAAAATCCCTGATAAATCAGTTTTAATCTATTACTCTCCTCAAGCTAAAAGAATTGTGACAACATAATGGCATTAACATTTAAAATTATATTCTTGCATATATAACACACTTTATCCAATACCAAAATGTATTGATAACCTATTTATTCTGCTTTTATATATTCTGTGAATACAGCGAATTACCATAACTCTACTGTTGCTAAAATATAATTTTAATGTATCCAGTTTCTAGAGAGTATATCATACAAGAACAAATATTTGCAAAGGTCTGGGTTCACTTTTAATTTCTTCCAAAGAGCTGCATATATTTTAGTATTTTGAAGTAATGATGTAGAAGTACGTATTTATTTGTATTTGTAGTTGACTTGCTTTGATAAAATACAGAAAACTTTGCTTGTCATTCCTCAGAAAAAGTTCTGTGAAGAACAGCTCTACTATTTTTGTACGACTTCTATATATGATAACGTATGATCCAAGTGATTACAGAAGAATTCATCTATACTTACAGCAAGTCTCAGAATTTCACACATAGATGCTTCTTTAGGATGTGTTTTTCCACAGAATGGGATTTTTTTTGGTAGTTTTTAAATGTGTCTGTAGTTCAGCACCAAAGAAACTTAGAGGGAACACCTGGAAAATTTTCGGTGTTGGTATGACTACAGGGCACACATCATTATGTTCAGGTCTCATCATTGTAAACCCCAAAACATCCAACAACTTCAAAAATCAACAGACTGAAGACATCATTGCCACCAAAAATGCAGTACATACAAACAACAAGGGTTGATGTGACATTAGCACAGCAAGTGCCATTTACATTCCATTTTTGTTGGTGACTAGAAAAATCAGCTTTCATACCAAAAAAACAAGAAGGGACCAAAAATAGCCCTAAGACATAGGTAAAGGCACTACAATACACAAACAGAACTTGGCAGGACAACACAAAACCATCCTTCCATGTCTCATGGGCAAGGTAACAAATGTCTCACAGCTGTATGTAAGCAGCACAATGTGGCCTAAGCTGCTTTCTTCTAAAATGCCAAAGCAAAAATTCTCACCAAGACATTTATAAATGTTTTTGGAAGCACAATGGTTGAAGAACACCGAACCACACTAGGTAAATACAGTTAACCAGAGTTCAAAGTAATTGTAAAAACAGTAATAATTTCAAACTACGATTACGCATTATTCTTTGATTTCTTTGACACGCTCAGTGTTAAAAAAAAAGGCAAGCCAAATAAAACAAAAACAAAACCAGAAACTAGAACAAACAAACAAAAACAAACCTCCCCCCAAACCCTACCCTTACATAACAAAGTTTGCTTTAGCCCAAAATGCTGCTGAGTTTCAAAAGAAAGTCTTTATCATAGATTGCACAGCTGCAAAAATACACATTAACAACTACAAGATATTTTAGGACAGAAAAGTGTGTTTGAAAATGCAAATATAGTCCTATTTTATATTTTTCTCAGTAAAAAAAAATTGAGAAACAGTGCTGAAGTCAACAAAATAACATTATTAAACCAAACTCTGCTCTTTAAGGTTATCTTCAGTCAAAAGCCTGACACAGAAGCATACAGAAATGTATTTTATCCTAATGTTCCCTTCCCAAAAGGCTTCCAGTGTTCCTGCAGATTGACATGGCTTAGGAAAGCAGTGAGAAGTTTTTATGTTTAGTTCTCACAGAAAATGTGCAATGATTTTTGGTTTTTGATATCTCAGCCTTTGTACAAAGGACGCTAAAACCCAAAGGAGAGAGTCATTTCAATATTGCCTTGGGCCCTTTCTTTAATGCTGGTACAGGTCTAAAAGCCCTATTTTGATAGGACAGAAGAACCAAGAAAAAAGAAAAGGTACAGGGAAAAAAAAAAGTGTCACAAAAGTGCAGGAGAGAGGGGGAGAGGCAGGGCAGGGAGGACCCAGGACACACAAAACAGAGTCGGGGCCCAGGGCCTGGGACTGGCTGCAACTTCAGCTGTCACTGCTGCTTCTTCTCCTTCTGGCCTCCCTTCCTGCTCAGCATCTCAGGGGGCTCACCTATCCTTCACCTAAGAACAACCTGAACACTAAGAATAGTTAGAATAGACAAAGCTGCAGCTTAAATATTACTTTAAAATGAATAGCTGGAGTGCACAGCCCAAAGATCATGGGCTACCACATCTGGGTATGCAGTTCTGCAAATCAGGACTTTGTCTCCCACAGAAACTCCTCCCAATACCGAGCAGCTTTGCCTAATCAGGGATTTGAGGACTCTGCCACATTACAATACACTATATCCTCTTTCACTGTATCAAATACAGTAGAACTGGCATCTTCCACCTCTCCTAATAACCAGAGACAGAACAGCACAGTGCCTCAGGACTTCCCAAGAACGTGAGGCAATCTAAGGGATGGCAGTGGGTGTGTCTGCATCAGCAGAGCCCCACCGACTCCTGTCCTGCTGCTCCTGAAGCATTCAACTTCCCTTCAGCCCAGGGCCAGAGAGCTCCCAGTTCCAGGGAGTGTCCCAGTACTGGGACAGCTCCCAGTCCCAGTTCTGCTGCTCCCAGCAGGAGACACCTTCCTGTATTTGTGTATGAAAGCATCAGTCTTGCCCAGGCTAACGGCATAGACACCCTCCGGCAGCAGAGACCCGAAATATCTGCTGAGAACAGGTTCTCCACCCCCCTGGGCCAAGGAGGAGGAATTCCCATCCACACTCGGGGCTGCTCCACTGTCACTGTCAGCAGAGGCTTCAGCACAGCCACCTCCAGCACACCTGGTCAAACCACCCACACGTCTGTGGAGCTCCTGGCTCAGCAGCAACACCAGGGTCCCTCCAACGTGAAGAACTCTGGCAACCACAGGAAAAACAAAGGTTAGGTGTTGATCCCTCCTGGCATCCCTTTGCCTGTGCAGAACTCTGCCACTGCTGACACTTCAGATGCCACCCGCATTCAGTGAAACACCTGAGTGTGTAACAGTTCAACTCAGTGAGCTGCACCTCCAAGAGGAATTAAAATCTCCAATCTTACCTCTTTCTAAATAGGAGAACAGGGCCCTGTCCTGACTCCTAAATATTTCTCATGTTAGCAGTTCTTTCTATTGGGTTAGCAGGGAAGAGGGACTAATTTTTTACCCCCCTCAGCATTCTTTCAAGGATCAAGGGCACCGTCAAGCTCAGGATTTTTGGAGATTGCAAAGGAGCAGCCTCCCAGTGCAGCAAGGGCTGCTCAGATTAGCATGGTAATTCTGAAACTGGCCCTTCCTTTCGGAAACTTCAAAAAACAGCCTTTTGGAACTTGCCCTGTTCCACTGATCCTTAATGGCTTTCAAACTCAGGAAGAAGAAGAAAATTAATCAATGTTTGCAATTAATTTTTATAGGTATATGTCCAAACATTACACATGGCTTTGAAAGAAGGGAAAAAGAAATATTATCCTGACTCAGTTTACAGCAAGTAGTTTCAACAGCTTTACTGGTGGGGCTCTCATGGCCCCTTCCTTGTCTCCATCTTCCTAAGGGAATATTTTACTTACGATGGACCAATAGAGCAAATACGGCCAGAAAACAAGATTGCCACATCATTCTGTGGAGCCATGCAACCTTCTCCATCACCTTCCCACCACATTCCTGCACTGGCTGAGTGAGATCAACACCTGCTGAAGAGCAGTCCTAGAGAAAGTGCTTCTTTTCAGGCAAGAAGTAGAGGGGAAGATGGCTTGACCTGTCTGTTAGAAGCAGCCCAGCTATCAGCTTGGCCCAACTCTGCCACCAAATGACATGGTGAGAGATGAAAGGACACAACTAAAACCAGCCCAGGCTGCTAGTGAGACATTCCTGGACAGCAAGGACAATGCATGTCCCTTCTTCTAGTCTGAGATCCTTCCTGCCAAGGCAGGCTCGTCAAAGCTTGGCTGTGACCTCAAAAAGGAAAGACTATGAATTTATACAAGCAGGCCTCAACTAGAAAAGGATTATAGCTTTATTTGCCTGGCCATGCTTTAACTTTGTCCAGGTAGGCCTCTCCTCCTTCTCCTTTCTGCCACACCGGAATGTGGCTCAGAAACATTTCCCCATCGTGCCTTGCAAAGAGCATTTGTGAGCATGGCTCACACAGGATCCTCCCTTGGTGGCTGTGCTGCCATCAGCACTCACAGCTGGTGAGACACAACATAACAGCCTCCAAGGGACAAGTAACAGGCTGAGACCTCCACAGCCTGCAGAGGGTCACACTACAGAGCTGGAGACTATGGAATAAAGCAGATCTGAAGCTGGCTGAATGCTCAGAGCACAAAACATCATGGCACTTCCATTAAACCCCGAGCATGCCAATGGCCACACGTACCTCTCCATTTCCTGGAGAAGATCTGGTAGGAGCTGGGCATCACTCGTGGTCTTGAACTTCTTCCCAAATGGAATATCCGAAATAATGCTATCAAAGCTTTCTGAAGGCAATGGCAGCGCTGCAGAATAAAGGCAGGTCTTTATTTATCTCTGACTGTGTGAAAAATGCACAGCAGCTCTGCCCCCATTCCCCCTTCAACACTGCCTGCCAGCTCTTTTTGGGTTATGCACATTCACATAATCCACATTTTGGATTATGCAGATTCACAGCTCCCTCTGCACTTGCCTTCACAAACTCCACCATGGAGACACCATCCCTCTGCAGACTGGGAGGAGACAAATGCGTGGCAGCAGCATTCAGTCTGCAGAGTCTCTGCTCCTCAGGATGTCTGCCCCTGCAGCAAGACTCTCCTAGGGCACTACATGGTCCCAAATTAACTGCTGCCTCTCAACACCCAGTACATCTTAAACATGAAAATCATTGAGCAAAACACAAAAGAAGAGCTACGTTTGTGAGCACTTTACTTAGTGCAAATGTTCAAGTGCACGTGTATGAATGGCAAGGAGCCAGCTCCAATTCCTCTCCATGCCCCTTTTCTCCCCCCAGGAATCTGGTTACAGCCAGAATCACTTGGATCCTGTCAGAACTCATGCTTTTGAAGGGTCACCTTAGAGCTTCTGCATCCCAGCTGAGGTCAGCTCCCCTAAGGAAGATGCAGCACTGCACCTGTGGCGATGAAGGCTGGCCATGTGCCAGGCTGTGCAGGCCAGCTGAGACCCTTCCTGAGACCCTGGGCGTCCTCCATTCCCTGCCAGGCTGTGCAGGCCAGGCTGGGATCCCGAGGGTCCTCCATCCCATGCCAGGCTGTGCAGGCCAGCAGGCCTGGGCCCTGCACAGACCCTGGGGTCCTCCATCCTTCAGGGTGCTCCAAACTCGCTTGACACAGGCTTGAGCAGACAGAAGGAATAAAGACTTCCAACAGTCCCTCCTCACCTAAACTCTGCTGAGATTCTATGCCAACTTTTCTACAACTAGCTGGAGATGTTTCCTGGACCATTCTTGGGTCAACACTCACAGCACAACTGGGTATCAATTTTATCTGCAAATGAAAGGACATGCCACCTACAGCTCTGCTCAAGACATACAGAAGTAACAGCTTCTGACCAGTGATGGAGACACCAACTTGCTCAGTTTAGAAAACCTGACAGCTAAGTACCTTCCATCATCCTAGAAACCAAAGTCAAACACAGCTTTTAAGTGAGAAATAAACCCACATTTTTATTAAAAAAATCATTCCAGTAAGAAATAAATACTGCAAGGTAAAAAAATATGCACACTTCATCACTCATGCACAGGGAAACTCAGCCAGCTTGCCTGTCATGGATTTCATATAGGCATAATTTAGCCTCAGACTCTGAGGTCGAGAATGAGGTCATGAAATTATTTCCTTCTCTACAGAATAGCTTGTAAATCAAGAGCAAACAGACTCCCTCTTACAGGAGAAAGGAACCATCATTCAAAATACTCCTACTGCAAAACATTAACAATTCAGCTCAGCTTAATGTGTACTCACCAATATTCACCTGGTAAATTTAACTTACAGGCTGCATTTCATTTGGATTTGTCCTGGCTTTGTTCCACTAAAATACAAAGAACTCTCACATGGTACATACTCTTTACGGTATTGTGGTGGTAAATCACACATTTACCACGAAGAGAGACAATTACTGTCCATGGCAGACAATTGTAATTTTCATTGTCTTCTGCTGACTTCATTTTTACCAAAGTTCCAGGTGCAGGCAGCAGGGAGGAAGTACCTGCCTTCATAATTATCCCTTCACTAGCATTAGCACCAGAGCCACAACCCAGCTATTTGTTGGGAGCTAGCTCTGCAACGTATCACCTCAGGAGAACCTACCTGTACAATCCCAGAAACACAAAAATCCACCTGGAAATCCCACAGACATACTTTTCACAGAAGCTTTCAGCAGCTCAATCTTGTCCACTAAGCCTGCTGTTCTGATATTGCCATCTGCACCCTCTAACTGTGAGTCACTTATATCAGCACCCCAGTAACAGGCTTCCTGTCCAGAGAGAGAGAGAGAGAAAAGTAATTTTGCGAACACTCCAGTTCTTTATTTCATTAACCCTTCTTGAACTGCCTTGTTGCACAGCTCTTGCAAGACAGCCCCCTTCCTGGGACATCTGCTGTTGTTACACAGAGCAATTCACAATCCAGAGGGTGGAGGAATGGAGGAAGTATGTACTGTCTCCACTCTTTTAACGTTCTGGTCCGCTCAAGACACTTGAAATGACAGAAATACCAAGAGCATGCCCTAACAGCACGACCCCAACTAGGTACAGCCAGCCCCACTGCCCCTAATGCTGAGGACTGTCCCATGACACCAACTCCTCCAACCCCAGGACAAACCCAGGAAGCTTCACAAGCTCATGGCTGCCTCACACAAACCCTGCAGTGGGAATCACCAGCTGCACCAGTCTGCAGGACACATTCATCTGGGGGAACATTTGTAATAAAACGCTTCTAGCAGCTGCCTAGAAAGATTGGTTTGGTTTCACTTTTCCAGGCAGCAATGGGCTTTCACCTAACTGGCAGAGAGAAAACCCTGTCCCACAAGTACCAGTTTCCCTGCAGAGGTCCAGCAGCTGGGACTGTGATACTCACAGGCCACTCCTTGGCAGCCTCCAGCAGGATGGTTCCTAGCCCACACATGGGATCCAGCACAAGGGCACCAGCCTACAAAAACAGAGGGGTTACTGCATCCCCAGCAAGACAGACTCCTCACCCACGACAGAGCTCACAGAGGGATGTGCATAATCCCACTGAACCCAGCACAGGTTAACAAGAATCTCTGGTAATCCCTGGCCAAACCTGCCTGTAAGGGAATACAGTGAAAAGCACCAATAGCTTCACTGCAGACAGTGCAAAGCTATTGGGGAGCTTAAGGAGGAGGAGACATTCAGGAGCAAAAATTACAAGTGGACTGCAGACAGATGTTGGTACCACTGTGAAAGGAGACCACAAACGTTTCATTTTTTCACTGTCACAGAACAGCAGAAAAAATCTTGCCACTTACACATGTATCTGTACAAGGATTACCAGCTCTGTTGAGAAGCACCTGGAGTTACAGCAGACATCTGGCTGAACTGCAGGTGACAGCACACTCATCACAGGCATGGCAGACCCTGTCCACAGGCACTAGGGAATGGGGCACTGAAATCACCCCACTCCTTCCCAGTGAATGGGGCACTGAAATCACCCCACTCCTCCCCAGTAAATGGGAAGAATGGGGCACTGAAATCACCCCACTCCTTCCAGTGAATGGGGCACTGAAATCACCCCACTCCTCCCCAGTGAATGGGAAGAATGGGGCACTGAAATCACCCCACTCCTTCCTAGTGAATGGGGCACTGAAATCACCCCACTCCTCCCCAGCCCCAGAACCCATGAGCAGCACCCCACTCCCTTCGTTCAGGACCCATTTCTTCACAAGAAACATTCACTGACCCTGATTTCAGCCAGAGATGCCATGGCCCATGCCACTGTTGACCGCAGTCCTGCTGTTCTGATATACTCTCTATTTGCCAATGGAAGCCTGCAGACAGAAAAAAACCAAAAAAGTTAACTAAAACAGCAGCAGAACCACCCAGAAAAGCCCATGTAATGTCAAAGAACAAATGAAATGGACAGATATCCTGCGAGACAGAGAAGTTTGCTTTCAACCATAACTCACTGCAAAGTCTGGTCTGTGTGTTCATTTAAAACCCAGGCAGATCACAAGACTAATTTGACAACAGTGATTATCAAACCAAAAGATAAATACTCATGGTGGATAGCAGGATTTACAAATCCTGTCTGTTCTGATACTACCATGACAAATCTGGTGGGGAGAACACTTACCTGAAAAGAGGAATCCCCACCACAGAGTGAATGTCATTAAGATGTACAAAGATCTAGAAGAGGTAAAAAAACAACCCCCAATATTTTAAAGTCTCTAACTGACACAACAATAGCTTTAACTCATTTAAAACAGACATAGATGCTTCTACAAACTTCTGATTTCAATTTTTAAGAACAAAAATGCATACTACAAACAACAACAATTAATTGGAAGAAATCCCACTACATGATCTCAATGCCACTTTACAGATGATATAATGCTTAATCAAGCTGAGGGGGATTTTGTCAGCCAGAAATCCATCATGAAGCACTTGAATTTAAAAGGGGGCCTATTTTTCCTTAACATAGCATGGGAATTTTTAGTTATAAATCCATTTACTAAAGTGGGAGAATATTATTCACTGTATACTAGCAACAAAATAAATAAATAAATAAAAGTTTTAAAAACAACAACTAAACAAAAAAATCAAACAAAAAAAACCAAACCAAACAACAAGCAGCTGTAGGGTTACAGCTACAAGAAATTGTTCTGCTGTCCCATAGAGAACATCCCAAAAGAAGACTGAGCTCCCCAGCAGGTCTTGCATGACTGAAATCCCTGTCCTGAGGAAGCACAAAGGGAAACACAATGCTGCTGAAAAATCCCAGTCCTCAGCACTTGAACAGCTTCAGAGCAAAAATCTGGGCAAGAACAGGAGGTGCATGTGAGCCTCACCAAAGCTGTACATAGTATATAGTGCTCAGTATGGGCACCAGTGCCAGGAAATGAACTCCAGAGTTTCTGCAGGTCTGGGATCAGAGCAGCTTCCACAAGGCAAGGGCAGGGATGGACAAACATCCCTGGAGAAACACTCCTTGGGAGGTCTCCAGGGAGCTGCACCAGCAAGGGCACACAAAGGGAGCTGTTTGCTATTTGTGGAAGAGCCTTCCCCCAGGCCTCGTCTGTGATATTCTCAAGTCCAGCTCCTTGAGAACAGCCCATGCTGCCTGCTCCCTTCCCCTCCAGAGGCCACGGACACCCCATGGCTCAGGTGAGTTCCATTTTCACACAGTCAGAGCCTAGCAGTCTGAGGGTGCTGGATCCTGCAACTTCTCCTCTGGGAATCCTTCCCCTCCCACGCAGGCAGATCCAGCCAGGCTAGGGTTCATGCCAGAGCTCTGGAAGGCACACACACACCAGGGCCATACACATGCTGATTTTCAGGTAAATTCAGCAGCAGGAAGACCAGCAGGGACAGGCCATGGTCCCACGTGCAAAGGGAGCAGAGAACAAAATCAAAGGTGTCAGAGTGAGTCTGGAAGCATGGCACACAAGTAGCCCTACCTCCAGGTCAGGGTCCCGCAGATCAGCACGCCACCCGCACTGCTTCACCAGCGCCGTGCCAATGGCTCTTCCGACCTCCTACAAGGGGGAGAACAGTCACAGGCATGAAAAAACACAGAACCAGGGAAACTGCAGAGCACAGCCTTGGATGCACAACCCTCAGAAAGCCTGGGGAAGAGTCTATGCCTAAGAGAGTAACTCACACAACTCACAGCAGAAGAGGTACAACAGAGCAGAGCAGGTGAGTGAGGGGCAAAGCAAACATAGCACAAGGCAAACAACCAACATTCAGCTGCAGCAAGAGGAGGGGCTGAAGTTCCAGTCCTGACCGAGTCACAATAAAACATTCACTTGAGCTGGACTTGATCCTTGTGGGTCCTTTCCAACTCAGAATATTCTCTGACTGCCACCATTTTGGAGTTCTTAATCACATGCACAAAATAATTCCAATGGTTCTAAGACAGATTACCCAAGAGAAAACCTGCAAATGCACAACTACATCTCACAGTTTTAATGCTTTCATTACACATAGAAAGCTCTGATTACCTGCAGAGTATAGGTTCAAACATAGCACAAATTTAGGCAAACACCCTCATAGGGAAGCTCACATGTCTCACCTCACCAAGGTACTCGCTTTAGTAGGAAAAAAATCTAAACTACTGACACCTTCCAGTAAGAGTAACTGGCCCAGATGGGAAGAGGGCTGAATGGAACAGACTCCTGGAGGACTGCATGCCATTACTCTTTCCCAAGGACCAAGCTCCACTTCTCCCAAGACTCCCAGGGCTGTATTCCTGAAGAACAAATTCTCCCCAATACCCAACCAGAGGCAAATGAAGCTGTGAGTTCTTTTACCCCTTCATCCAGACTGCACAACTGACAGAAGTCTGGCCCCACAGTCCTTGCAATGGCCGTTCAAATAGCTGTAAATTATCCAATCACTCCTCAGCCTCCACAGGCCCAGAACCTCAAACTCTTACCTTTGCTTTTCCTCAACAAAAGGTATTGATTTGAAAAACATGAAGGGTAATAGTGCACAGGAATCAAAACCAGCATTTGTATTTCCACTTGTTTAAGGTGAACGCAGGTTAAGGGCTTTTTGAGAAAATACAGAAAAAGCTTACATCAGTTTATTACTCCAGAAGACACAACACAACTGAAATGACAAACAAACTACACATCTGTTCACCCTTGCTGAATGCTTCTAAAGCAGGTACCTCAGCATACCTGTGAAGTCAGTATTCTGGCAATTGCTCCACTGCAGCGACATGACACTCTGAAGCTGAAACTAAGCTCCTCATTGGCAGCAGGATCCTCTCCACTGCCTCTGGAAGGCAATTCTGAGGAAGTCCTGCTCTCAGTCCAGCACTCCTCCTGCCTGCTCATTCTGTCTGGTGCCTCACAGGTCTCTCCAGCTCCCACCTGACACTCTTCAGACACAATTGCCCTCACTTGCTCCATTTTCTGCCTTTTACTTGCAGTATTTGTCTCGTCTTCTGACTTTCTCTTCAGAGCCAATGCGTTTTCTCGAGAGCCATCATCCATTTTCCCCTCGTGTCCATGAAGCTTTCTCCAAACAGAGATAATATCCAGCCAGTATTTCGGGTCCTCAATGACAAGGCTTTTAATCTCATGAAGCATTTTCCCTGGCAGAAAAAAGCAGTTTTGGGTTAAGTACCTCAACCTCAGCATTTCACTTCCCTAGGGACTGAGAACAGCTGTTCACAGCAGCTGTGTTCAGATTTCATTCATGTGTGAATCCAGAATCACATGCACAGTTGAGCTCTCAGCACCCACCAGGAGCCACATGGGTGCCCCTCTGATTACCAGCTCTGCACAACCAAGACTAAACACGCAAGGGTTGAATTCTGCACAAGAACTCAGCAGCTGTAGAAAACCAGACCACCTGTGAGAGTCATTCCCTCTCCAGAAAGCACTTGGCCCAGGCTTAAGCGATGCAGAACACTCTCCAGAATTGAAAGACAGATACAAACATTAATTACTTTGAGTCATCTCAGGCAAAACCAAGTTTATTCTTTCAGAAAGACAATTTCTGCTTCCCATTCATCACTGTGCCTTCAATCCTGCAACACACACCTTCATGTGTGGGCAGTCCCAAGCTAGCCACAAGAGAGGCATGATGAACAGAGAGGCCAATTCACTTAAATACATCAAAGCTGGTCAAGGAAAAAAAAATAAAGGTCTTTCTAGTTATCACTTAGAATCATGATCAAATTTCATCCTCAAAGTTGAAGGTAATCTCCCAAATAAAAATCCACCAGCAGGCAGACATCAATCCATCTAACTTGAAATTTTCACTCCAACACTAACAGAGAGCATGATGCAAGCAGCTGAGACTTAGAAGGAAGCTGTGTACTTAGGAGTAAATTGACACAAGATATAGGTCGGGATTCACTTCGTTTACCAAAAAATATGACTTGTTAAAATAAACACAAGAGATCCAGGACTGAACTTTGGTTTTTGGGTTCTTCTCTTTTTTGGGGCTGGGCAGGGGAGAGAGTCTCTAAAATACACACATACACTCAGTGCCGGCAGAATACGAGGCTGCAAGGTAGCTATTGAAAACAAATTAAAAGCCCTTTCCAGGTCAAAAAAAGTTGAAAACACACGTGGGTGAAAGACACTTCAGAATCGATTACTGTCAATTAGAACTACAGCCACCAGTAAAAAAACAAACACATAAAATGTTACAACCAGGACTCAAACCAAGGCTTCCCGTGTCCGTACCTCTGTTACCGGACACCGGCAGCGGGCTGTGCTTCTTCAGCAGCAGGAACAGGCGCTCCCCCGACCGCAGCTGCCGCAGCTCTCCGGACCCCGCCGCCGCCCTGAAGAACACTTTTCCCGAGACGCAGTCCACCTCCGAGGAGAACACCCATTGGACCCGGTCGGGCGGCTCCGGGTGAGCCCTCCCACAGCCCCGCGGGCAGCGCAGCCTCGGCTCCCTGAGGGTGAGCCCCTCCGACCCCGGCCGACCCCGGCCAGCCCCGCGCAGGGGGCGGCACAGCCCGGCCCGCACTCGCCGAGCTCCGGGCGCGGAGCTCCCTCCTGAGTCGGACCACACCGCCCGACCGCCCGGGTGGTCACTGGCTCCGTCTCCCCGCTCACCCGGACCGGACCGCCCGGTTGGTCACTGGCTCCGGCTCCCCGCTCACCTCGGTGGCGCCGAGCCGCGCCCGCACCTCCCGCGCCAGGAAGGGCTCCAGCCCGCGGCCCGCCGTGCAGAAGAACCGCCCGGGCTCTGCCGACGACATCTTGGCGAGGTGGGGCCTGCTGGGGGGCGGGGCCCCTCGGGGTATCGGGGGCGTGGCCTGCGTGGGGGCGTGGCCTCGTCAGTCAGTAGATTAAATTAAAAAGTAACTAAAAAATTAAAATGAAATTAAAAATTAATTAAAAATTCCTAGTTCGCTTCCTACACAAATCCATGCTGTTATTTGAGTAACTGCTCTTTCACTCAAACAGGACAGCACAGACTTGAACAGTTTTCTACTTTTGAGAAGTTGCTTTTACCTCAATTGCCAGCTAAATCTGTGTGAGTTTTGGAAATTACTAATGGAGAACAGAGCTTTCATCTGGAGTCTGCAAATGCAATATGCAATCAGAAGGAACTGAAGCGTTTGGAGAAGACAGAAACACTCAAGATTCTCATGGAAAAGCTTTCAGCATAAATGCCTGAGAATTACTAATTTAATAATTTCGTGCAGTTGTGTGTATTATTCAACAGAGAAGACTCAAATAATCTAAGGTAAATGAAAAAAAGGTAATGAAAGTGTAAATTAGCACCCACCCCCTCTCCACAATGGTATTTAATAAACAGCCAACAGGTGCGAAAACATCAGATTGTATTGTTCTGAGTTCAGTACATTCAAATACAGAAATATTTTCTGGGCTGTTTAAAAGCTGACCCAGGAGAAAAATACCAGAAAAATCACCACACAAATCCTGTTTTAAAATTCATCATCTTTAACAATCCAGAAAATTTCACTACAATAGGTTAAAGTTTCTTCTCAAAATAAAATTTAAACATCAAGTTAACAAAGAATTAGGAGCTTGAGCAGAAGCTAATACAACACAAGGGTTCTTCTCATCACCACCATCCACAGGACAGCACAACTAAGTCACACTTGTCCACAGTCTAATCCACAATTGTCACAACTCAGACCTTGACTTTGGAGTCGGCTGCTAAGTGCACACACACAGCTTTATGTCTCTATGAGCAGGATAAGGCAGATAAATGTATCCCATTAGACAGAAACAATACAGCCTAAAGGAATTAGTGAGTCCCTTCCGGAATCCTAAATGAACATTTAAAACTAAACTGAATGCAATTTCTTAAAATTCATGGGCTGAGAGGAATAAGCCTCTTTGTAAGAGTCAATATTCATTATTATATAAAGGAAACCTGCACACAAAATGGATTATGTCAGTGATGGAAGCATACACCAGCAATCCAAATCCCTGCATGACCAAAGATGCCAGTTCACTAACAAAACTGAAGTTGTATCTCAGAGAAACATTTACAGTCATACAAATCCATTGCACTAAATACAAGTTCATAATATCCTCATTAAAAAAAGTCACAACATAGTATCGAGTGAGTGCATTTCGCTTGGCAATTTTGATTTCAACCATCTAATTCTGACATGGATCAGAAATCTTCTCTACCTGCTAGAAAACACAAGGAAAAAAAGCAAAGCTCTAGAGAACATGACAAAAGTGTTAACTCTCACTGAAAAGTGTCATGAAATAAACTTTAGCCTCATCAGAAAAGTTGGAATTGGGTGGGGGTAGGGAGGAAGAATCAAAACTGAGGGGGAAAAAAACCAAAGAAGTATCATTTAATCTCAGAATGGTTTACCTTGGAACGGACATTAAAAGACTTCCAGTCCCATCAACCTGCCATGGCAGGGACACTTCCCACTGTCCCAGGCCGCTCCCAGCCCCATCCAGCCTGGCCTTGGGCACTGCCAGGGATCCAGGGGCAGCCACAGCTGCTCTGAGCACCCTGTGCCAGGGCCTGCCCACCCTCAGGGGGAACAATTCCCGCCCAATATCCCATCCAGCCTCGCCCTCTGGCAGTGGGAAGCCATTCCCCCTGTGCTGTCCCTCCAGGCCCGTGCCCCAAGCCGCTCTCCGGCTCTCCCGGAGCCCTTCAAGGGGCTCGGCTCGGCTCGGCTCGGCTCGGCCCGGCTCGGCTCGGTCCGGCTCTGCTCTCCTCCCCTCCCCTCCCCTCCCCGCTCCTTCTCCTCCCTCAGCGCCCGGTCTCACGGCGCCCCCGTGGCGAGCCCCGCGGCGGTGTGCGCATGCGCGGTGCGCAGCGCCGTTGCCATAGCAGCGGGAGCCAACAGGGAGGTGCCGCCATGAGCCCGCCCGAGGTGGAGCCGCTCGTGGGCCGCAAGTACGAGATCAAAAGGCGCCTGGGCAAGGGGGTGAGTGCCTGGCGGGGGCTGGCCTGGGGGAGCTGGGGTGGCCTGGGGGAGCTGGGGTGGTCGCGGGAGCTCGGAGGGCCCATGAGAGCTCGGGGGGTCCCGTGTGGAGTTCAGGGCACCGGGCGGGCTCCAGGCGGCCCGGGGGAGCTGAGGGGGTGTTGGGGATTTCAGGCGCCCGTGGGAACTCTGTCTGTGGCTGAGGGCCCGCTGGAAGCTCCAGGTGACCCAGGGGAACTCCGGGGGACTGTAAAAAGTAAATAGTAAAATAGATCTGAGTCTCAAAGTACATTATCTCTGTGTCTGCCAAATCCTTCTACATTTACTGTAACCCCATCACTTCAGATCATGTTGCATCAAGTAATATCTTCTCCATAAAATGTATTTTTATACATAAGCCAATGAAAATTTTTAAGATATGTCTCCTCAGATGGTCTCTAAACCCTCCCGAGTTACCTGCTTTACTATTCTGGCAGCTCTTTGCTATCATTGCTATCATTTAGTTGCGTTGATACGAATATTTAAGTATTTCCCTCATTATGTTCACAGAGTCAAGGAGTCACTGAGGTGGAAAAGCCCTCTGAGCCGGTGGAGTCCAGCTGCTCCCCCAGCACTGCCAAGGCCACCACTGATCCCTGTCTCCTAGTGCACATCTGTGTGGCTGTTAAATCCCCCCAGGGATGGGGTCTCCCCTCTGCCCTGAGGCAGTCTGTGCCAGGGCTGCACAGCCCTTTGCAGAAGAGTTTTTTCCAATATCCAGCCTAAACTTTCCCTGGCACAACTCGAGGCTGTTTCCCAGTTGCCAGCAAGGTAGTACTGTAGTACTTACCTGAGGTACTTGTACAACTGTTTGTACTGCCTGATGCGTGGGAAAGGTACTGGTGCCATGCTCCAGTACCACACATGTTACTGGGAATCCTGCCTTGATGTCCTTACATGAGTAGTTTAATCACTAGAATCATACATTGCAGCTTTTTTGCTTTGTACAAGTATTTAAACAGTAAATGAGCATTTCTGAGCAGGATGTGATCCCTTTGTGCAAAGGTAAAGCAGCTCCTAGGCTGTGGAAAGTCCAGATTCAAATCTATGGCCTAAAATAAAAAACTGGATCTGTACCACAAGTGAGACTGAGTAATCATCATTTGCAAGTATCATAGTTATGCAGTATAGGGGAAACTCAAGCAGACATTTCCATTCCCTTAACAGACAACACNGTCCCATCCCGTCCCATCCCATCCCATCCCATCCCGTCCCATTGATGCAGCCCTTCCAGGTGATGCTGTCACAGAGGGAGATCATACTGTTCAGGCAGAACCTGCCTGTCACATCCTTGCACCAGCTGGGCCCAGTCCCCTGGTTTGTGGAATCCTGGCTGTCCTCCTTTTCGTGCATCCCAGGACATGGTTGCCTGTCTGGGCTGCTAGTGCATGTTGTCAGCTCATTGCCAAGTTTTTACCAGCACCCCCAAATCCTTCTCAGGGCTGCTCTCCATACAGAGTCCTTGAACCACAGAACATTCTGAGTTAGAAGAGACTTTAAAGCCTGCTCATTCCCACCCCCTGCCATGGGCAGGGACACCTTACACTGTCCCAGGTTGCTCCAAGCCCCATCCAGCCTGGCCTTGGACACTTCCAGCAATGGGGCAGCCACAGCATCTTGGAGCAGCTGGTGCCAGGGCCTTACCACCATCACAGGGAAGGATTTATTCCCAAATCCCATCTAAACCCTGCCCTCTGGCAGTGGGAAGCCCTTCCAAGTTGTGTTGTCCCTTCAGGCCCTTGTCCAGAGTCCCTCCTGAGCTCTCTTGGAGCCCTTTCAGGCGCTGGAAGGAGCTGTAAAGTCTCCCTGCAGCCTTCTCTTCTCCAGGCTGAACAACCCCAACCCTCTCAGTGTGTCTTCTTAGTCTGTCTCCTTGGCCTAATCTCTCTGTCTTCCATGTGGCTCCCATCACCTCTGCTCCAGTCCGTCACTGAGCACGTTCTGGTTCCACTGCAGGCCTGGGCTGCGTGCAGGTGTCAGCACTCTGCTCACCTGTCCTGCTTCTCCGCAGGCCTACGGCATCGTCTGGAGAGCAACCGACCGCCAGACAGGAGAAACAGTTGCTGTTAAAAAGATTTTTGATGCTTTCAGGAACAGAACAGATGCTCAGGTGAGAAATTACTGTTCTGATGTGTTCTGAGACATGGTGGGATTCCGTAGGTATTTTCAGGACTTTTGTCTCTGAAAGATGATAATTATGCTCATAACAATACAGTCTGCAGCTATATCGGGATAAAAACCCAATAAACATCAAGCTTTGTGTATCATGGCATGTATAAAAGAGGAGTGGGTTTAACCCTGTCATTGAACTGCATCTCTGTCCTGCTGTTCTCTTGAGGTGATAATAAACTGTTTTTTCTTTATTTCTAGAGAACATTTCGAGAGATTATGTTCCTGCAGGTAATGTCCATGTTCCCCCTCTTCTCTGATTTTTTATTATCTCTGATGTCTAAGTATTTTCTTCCCACTGTTTTCCAAAATGCAGCAGTCATTGATTAGTGTTGATAAGCCTTTAATTTTTTTTCTGCACCATCTTGGCAAAGAGCCTTTCAGGGTGAACCCACCTGAATGAAACACTCTCCATTTGGCCTTGTTTTTACTCTTTCCCCATTTTTAGCAATGTGTCTGCTGCGCAGCACATCGGCACCTTCTGTCACTTATTGCTGCTTTGTGGATAGAAACTGTTTTCTCTTACATTTAACTGCCATGATTGGAGGATGGCTGGGGTGAGAGGGGGGATTTACACTCCAAAATTGCTTTCCTCCATCATGCAGTAAGCAATTTAATCACTTAAAGTGATCTAACCATAAGAAAAAGGGAAGTTCTGCAAGGAATAACTTAAGACTACTCTTGTTTTGATATAATTGACCTTATCAGTGGCATTCCAGTTAAGTGTCCACTCCTCCTTAGACTTACCATGTAGAAACATCAATATTTTGGAATAATGTTGTTATAACCTGTGATTTTCTAAGGACACAAGTGAGGCAGGGCTCATAAAAGAGGTATTTCCTACGACTGCCAAGTTTACATAGGAAAGAGATTATTTTATTTAACTTTTTAGTCATTCTTGAAGCTTGAAATAGAAGCTGCAAACTTTAAAGCTAAAAATATAAACAGTTGCTTAGAAATGAACTACCTTAGAAGTTTGATCATCTCTGAAGGTGCAACACTCCTGGATGGATGGATGGAGTAGGAGCAGGGGAAAAAAGGATATTTCTTCTGAAGGAAAGGAGGCGTCACTTGGCAGCAGAGGGCAGGCAGAGGGAAGTTAATGTGCTGTTCAGCCCATACTTCCATAACTTCTGGTGCTCAATAGACTTCAGGAATTTTAGTTTCCCCTCCTATTTTAAACCTCTTTCTTGAGGTTCAAAACTGAGGGCTCAGTAAGGAAAAGATGTGAAAAATACTCCATTATTCATAACTGCATGTTTATCTTAATTTGTTTGTCTGTGCATAATAATTGTTTTGTTCAATCTTGATGTTGATCACAAGGTCATTTGATGGACTAGGTTATTGTTTTATGTTGTGTATCTCAATTATTCTAATTGAGAAGTTGCTGTAGAATCTGGGGTGTGAATGGTTCTCTGATGCTCTGGTCATTGCTTGCAGGTTTTGTGTTTGCTGTTCAGTGTAGTTATAGATCTGCAGGTGTATTTTAGGCCAATTTTAGAATGTCATTTTGGTAAGGGTGTTAGTAGCATTATTATCCTTTAAGCAAAGATTAATAGAACTGGCCCTGACAAGGTTTTTTTCAAGGTAACATGGTTTTTTAGTACAGATTGAAGTTTTGTCATGACTTTCTGTTATCACTTCCGGGGCAAGGCAGTGTGAGACAGTGGAATTATAGCACTCAAGTAACACTGTCCAGATTTAGCTGCATTTCTAGAACAATACCCCCTTTAGGGTAAAAACCTTCTTTAGGTCATTTGGATGGGTATTGTGGCTATACTCAGAATGAAAACGAAGTGTGTGATGGGCTGGCTGTGTCTCATTGCCTTGTGAGTGTGTTTTCACAGATTGCTGCAGGTGAACGTGTTGTTTTGGGAGCTTTCCTGGATGTTACACATTATAAAATGTCGCAGCATTATGAAGTGTTTACAGTGTCCCTGGCTGCACAGAAGTGGGAAGTAAAAGCTGTTAAAGCTGTGGATGAACTTAAATGATCCCATGATGTCAGTCATGGGAAATGTCAGTCTGTCAAATGTCAGTCATGGGAAATGTCAATGTCAGTCTGCAGAAATGTGGGGATGGCCTCCACCTGCAGTGTGGTACCTGTGTTCAGGTATCTCTGTGTGCTGTCTGATCTCCATGCAGTCAGTTCCTCAGTGCAGCCTGTGAGTGTCTGAGCCAGCCTGCAGATCGACATGTTCTGATTGCTTGGAGTTTTAACTATGAATGTTGATGACAGCCATGATCTATTTTCATGCCACAATAATTCTTTGGTTCAACAGGAAATGTGAGGTGCATAAAGAGGACTGGATTTTATTATAAATAGTATGGAGGGAGTGTTAGAACTAATGTCTCATTCAACAGAGATTATTTTTTTTTTATTAACTGACTGGTTTCCTGCTATGGAACAAACTTAAATCCTTTTTTTAAGTTTATTTCAGAAGAAGCCTAATGGAGGAAAAAGCATGTTAATGTTTGTTCTAGACAGTAATACAAACTGAAATAGGTTTTTGTTCCTTTTTATGATTCACAAGCAAAACACGATTTTGACAGCTGGGTCTCTTCTCTGTGCAGGAATTTGGAGAACATCCAAATATCATCAAGCTGCTTGATGTTATCCCAGCAGAGAATGACAAGGACATCTACCTCATCTTTGAGTCCATGGGTGAGACTCAGCACTGCTGCAGCCACTCAAACCCAGCCTCTCTTAGGAGTTTTCTTTGTTATCACTTTGATAGTGAATGCTCATGATACTACTGATATTTACTGATGTCAGTATATTACTGGTGTGTTACAGAGACTGATTTACATGCTGTGATTAAGAAGGGGAATTTGCTGAAAGACGTCCACAAGTGTTACATTCTCTACCAACTCCTGAAGGCAACTAAATTCATCCACTCAGGGAATGTTATTCACAGGGATCAGAAGGTACATTTCAGTCATGGTCTGTATCCTTCACTCCAGTTTTCTGTTGAACACTAAATAAAATCACAGATTGATTTGGTATGGGAGGGACCTTCAAAGCCCATCCATTCCCACCCCCTGTCACTCACAGGGCCACCTTCCACTATCCCAGGTTGCTCCAAGCCCTGTCCAGCCTTGGACATTGGCAGGGGTGGGGCAGCCACAGCTTCTCTGGGCAGCCTGTGCTAGGGCCTCACCCCCTCTCACAGGGCAGAATTCCTTCCCAGTATCCCATCTAACCCTGCCCTCTGCCAGTGGGAGCCATTCCCCCTTGTGCTGTCCAGGCTGTTTTCAAAATCCCTCTCCAGCTCTCTTGGCACCCTTTTAGGCACTTGAAGGGGCTCTAAGGTCTCCCCTGGAGCCTTTTCTCCCCCTAGCCCCAGCTGTCCCAGCCTGTCTCTGTAGGAAAAGTATGAAGAAATGTACAAGTATGAGACTAGTAAAAGAACCTTGATAATCTGCTATTCAGAGAGTAAGAGGCTCATTAATTGTGCTGTGTCCCATGCAGCCTTCCAACGTGCTGCTGGATGCCCAGTGCTGTGTGAAGCTGTGTGACTTCGGGCTGGCCCGCTCCCTGTGCCAGCGGGGCGAGCCCCAGCCCAGCCCCGCGCTCACCGAGTACGTGGCCACGCGCTGGTACCGAGCGCCCGAGATCCTGCTGGCCTCCCGCCGGTGAGTCCAGGCAGGGACAGGAGCCTGGCACTTCACCACTTGCACATTTTTCTGTCTAAAAGTCATCAGTCTTTCCATTGTCAGTATCACCAGGCAGTGTCATGTCAGCAGTCTGTTTTCTCAGTGTACAATTAAACTTCTGCAACACAAAAACCTCTTAAGAAGATGTACACGTCCTTCCTGTGTTCTTAGGGTGTCAGTGGACATACACGAGCAGCTCATCTGCTTGTCACCCTTTCTCCCACCAGACTTATGTCTTCTCCCTTAAACCCACAACTTTACAAAACCTGCTTGAGAATGTGAATCCTCTTTTCCAAATTGAAGCAGTGTTTTTTGATAGACCTTCACAAAATATTCTCTAATGAAATGTTAAACCAGCTGCCTGATCATTTGGCTTAGTCCTTTTTTTAAAAATTAAATATTAAAAACCAGAAAAGTCAATAAATAGATGCAGGGTAGTATCCCAAATTTTAAATGTGGGTGTTTTGCAAACTGTCCTATACCCACTATTTGGCATTTACTTTGCTTAAAAATGTAATTCTTAAGTAATTGTAACTACTTTGTACGTGCATTATGACCAAAGAACAATGTGTATCTACATTCTTGGTCATATGGAAAGGATATAATACCTTGTTCTGGCATTACCTTTAATATATTACCTTGTTCTAGTATTTCCCTGTAATATATTTCCTTTTATGATTTCTTAGACTAGACTTAGAGTAGGATACATGTCCTTTCTGTTTCATGCTTGCCAGTCTCATGATTCTCAAATGTTATACAATTTATAGTTCAAACCTGTTTATACAATTTATAGTTCAAACCTGTGAGCATTTATATTTGAGAAGTCAGCAAGCACGCTTTCTAGTGAATAAATCAATGTAGGTTATGTGAATACCAGGTACAGGAAAATATTTGCTTGATTTAATCTTACCTCTGTTCTGTTCCTGTTTGTAGTTACACAAAGGGTGTGGACATGTGGAGCATTGGTTGTATTCTTGGAGAGATGCTGCTTGGAAAGCCTCTTTTTCCTGGAACATCAACAATGAACCAAATAGAGCAGATCCTGAGGGTCATCCCTGCTCCATCCCCAGAAGGTAGGACCCTGGTGTGGGGAAAGGGATCTAGAGAAGGGGTTCAGTGGAGGAAAGCAGCCTGGCTGGGTCAGGGAAGAAGGTGTCTCATTCATTCTTGCACCTTTCCAAAGGAATTAAAATCCTCATCTTGAATGTTAGCGTTAGAGAAAAATGAGAAATTCAGATATCATGGTGCTCTGCATCTGTTGCTATGAGAATGCAAGTTTATGAAGTGTACAAATTAATAAATAGGAATTAAAAAATCAGCTTAGAAAATTCGTAAGTATTTCATCCCCCTTCCATAGATCTCCAACCGAGTTCTGTGTGCATGATTTCCTACGTTAATATTGAATATTGGCTTTCCTTCATAAACTGTGCAGCTCTGCTAATCCTCATCTTGGCAGTAACAATATGTTTTTATTCTTGCAGATATTTTAGCTCTGCAGTCGGAGTACAAGGCCTCAGTTATTAAGCACATGAGTTCCAGGTAAGCCTGAGGTGTTCATGTGTCTCAGATCATCTAATGTAGGACCCTGGAGTCATGGAACCACAGACCAATTTGGGTGGGAAGGGACCTCAAAGCTCATCTCATTCCACCCCCTGACATGGACAGGAACACCTTTCACTACACCAGGCTGCTCCAAGCCCCATCCTACCTGGTCTTCCAGGGCTGGGGCAGCCACAGCTTCTCCAGGAAACCATTCCAGTCCCTCAGTACCCTCACAAGCAATAATTCCTTCCCAGTACCCTATCTAACCCTACCCTCTGGCAGTGGGAAGCCCTTCCCACTTGTGCTGTCACTCCACACCCTTGTCCAAAGTCCGTCTCCAGTTGCCTTTGAGCCTCTTACAGCACTGGAAGAGGCTCTAAGTTGTCTCCTTAAATAAAAATTATTTAAAATATGAGTAAGATTTGGTGCTTAAAACTGTTTTTCAAGATACTTTCTTCTTCAATATGTTCATAGTTGTATTTAGGATTTCTAAATGCAAAACCAGATTTTTAAATTTTATCTTCTCTGTAAATTACAGAGAAGTATGTTTCTGTAATCTCAGGTTTAGATTTGTGGGATCATGAGGCTGGGAAGTGATGAGCTTTAAAGTCCCTTCCCGGCCAAACCATTCTAGGATTCAGTGATTATGACACACTTTGTGAGTGAACTTGTGTCTGGTGTCACCTTGACATGATCCTGGAACTGTCACTCCTGCCTTCACTGGAGATTAGACACTGAGAGCTTGTATCATTTTTTTCCTGACTTCTAGGCAGCGAGTGGCATTTGAGGAGATTTTCCCATCCTCCACTCCGCTGCCTGCCTTGGATCTGCTGAAGAAACTTCTGGTCTTTAACCCTGACAAACGGCTCACAGCAGAGGAGGCTCTGCAGCATCCTTACGTGAGCAGGTGAGAGTGACACCAGCATGCAGCTTCCCCCCTGATGTCTTCTGAGACATTACAAACCTGCTCTTGGCACAAATTTTCTTTAAATGCATTACAGAAAAAATGGCAAAGCTAATTCTTTATTTTCTCCAACCCTATTTACATGAGATTGTTTAACAATCCTGTTTAAATTTTAATAATCTGTTTCCAGTCAGTGAATTACATGATGTGTTCTCATTCCCTCAGATTCCACTGTCCTTCCAGGGAACCCTCTTTGGATTTTGATGTGATCCTTCCTTTGGGTGATGATGTCCAGCTGTCTGTGGCAGAATATAGGAATAAATTATATGAGGTACTTTCATCCCATTTTCCCAAATCCTAATCCTCCAGGCAACCTGCCATTCTTGCACACACTTAACAAATTCTGTCATTGTCTTGTGTCTGTGCTCCCCTGGGCTTTCTGTACCTGCTGGCACATTTACACCTGTGTGTTTGATCAGTTCCACACTGTCCTAATCTTTGAGAGACCTTTACACGTACAATTCCCACAGGGCAAAGAAAAAATCTCTGAAGCTTGATGTCTGAGAAAGATTCACAGAATGGTTTGGGTTGAAAGGTACTTTAAAGATCATCTAGTTCCAAAATTATACTTGTTACTTATCCTGTAAAATAAATTGCAGATATTTATAAGTATTCCTCTTTGTTTGATGTTTTATTTTTCTGCTGTATTGCTGTGTTAAGTCTAACTAGATTTTCTGTTCTGCAGATGATCCTTGAAAAGAAGTTAAAGAGCCTTCCAAAGGAGCAAGGGCAGAGAGAAAACATTCAGTTGAGCCAGTCTGAGTCCAGCACACCTCTGCCAGCTTTGAGCTCAGTGGCTGCACCCACCAGGAAAGGCCAGCAAGAGCCAGCCCCCCCTCTGCTAAACCCTTCACATGTGCACCCTGGAACCACAGCTGGGGCCCAGCCAGCAGGGTCCAGCCAGAGCAAGGATTTGGCCAGGACTCTGGGTCAGAGATCACAGATTAGTGTGATGATGTACAACCCCATAACACACACCACTGTGCAGAGTAGGTACCATCCTCCTACACCAGGGTGTAACCCACCTTGGGATGTTGGTGTGGGGAAGAGAGCGTGGGTGCTGTGAAAGAAATGAAGGGAATTTGCATGGTAAAATGAGGGGCTGGAAGTGTGGGAGGGAAATGACATAAGAACAAAACACTGTTGAATGAATGTTGAGTATGGGACTGTCCCTGCCTCAGTCAATGTGTTCTGTGTTCTTCTGATTTTCCTACTTTCTCTCATGTTTTTCCTTCTGCAGGAAATGCAAATCCTGGTGCTGGGATCAGGAACTGTTCTGCACCACCTCAACAGTCCAGAATCTCCAGCAATGAGAAACTAGGGAGACAACTCACATGGCCAAACACTCGGCTCTCTCCTACAAGTGTGCAGAACCTTTACAATGTGAGTAGCTTAATTTATAGCCCTTACTTGTGGTAACCTGGGTCACAGCAACTCCCTGTAGTGCTCCAGGCAGAGTGGCTGGAAAGCTGGAAAAGGTCACCTGCTGGTGCTGATGACAGCAGCTGAACATGAGCCCAGGTTTGCCAAGGTGGGCAAGAGGCCAGTGGCACCTGGCTTCTAGCAGCCACGGAGTGACCAGACACCCAGGGCAGTGACCATCCCCTGTGCTGGGAACTGCTGAGGGACCTCCAGTCCTGGGGGCAAGTTTGGGCTCTTCCCAGCAAGAAGTGAGGGGCCTCATTGAGGGGCTGAAGTGTGTCCAGAGAAGGGAACAGAGCTGGAGGAGGGTCTGGGGCTGCAGCAGCAGCTGTGGAGAGAAGGAGTCACAGGGACACCTTCTCACTCTCTGCAGCTCCCTGACAGGAGGGTGCAGCCAGGTGGGGGTCAGGGTCTGCTCAGGAAACAAGTGACAGGATGAGAGGAAATGGCCTCAAGTGGTTCCAGGAGAGGTTTAGGTTGCATACTGGAAAAAACCCACCTGCAAAGGGCTGTGCAGCCCTGGCACAGACTGCCTCAGGGCAGGGGGGAGTCCCCATCCCTGGGGGTATTTAACAGATTTAATGGCACTTGGGATCAGGGGTCAGTGATGGCCTTGGCAGTGCTGGGGGAGTGGCTGGACTCAGTGGGCCCAGAGGGCTTTTACAACCTTAGTGATTCTCTGATTTCATGATTTTGTGGATCTAATGGATGGCTGTTGCCGAGCTGAGGGTGTCAGTCCTGTCCTCTCTGCTCCTCCCTCTTCCCTGATTTTGGCCATGCTTCCTTGGAAAAGTCCTCCCTCTCACTGGGTTCTTTAATGACCTCTTGCTTCTGGTTTTTTCCTTCCTGAGCTGGCTGTCTGCTGCCTGGTGACTGCTGGCACCTGCAAAGGTGATGGAGGAAGCTTATGACAGAGGAAGAGTATGGAAGGAGGCAGCACAGATTCACTGAATCACAGACTGCCTGGGTTGGAAGGGACCTAAAAACTGATGTTGTTTCCACCCCTCTGCCATGGTCAGGAACACATTCCACTAGTCCAGGTTGTCAGAAACCTTCAAGCATTTCCAGTAGCACACTTGTAGCCCACACTTCAGCCCCTCTGATTTGGAATCCCTTCCAAAATACTTTGAGAGAAAGAGAAGCCATTAATTCCCCAAGAGGGCATTGTGGAGCTTGCTGCACATGCAGGTGTACACATGACCAATGCATTTGGAAGGATCTTCAGGGAATTGTGACCAATATTCTGTGACAAGAAGAGCAGAGAGGGAGAAGATCAGCCTACACGTGCCCTGAGTTTGTGTTTGTTTCCTGAGAAGATAGTGCTGACCAATGCCAAACCTGTGTCCTATTGCGCTCCAGAAAGCTGATTCCAGCTTATTAACTTTTCTTGGCTTTTCTTTCTCACACAGAATCCCAGAAACTCTCAGTGTCACAGCAAAGATGTTCGTCCCCTTCTGAAACCCAGTAAAAAGATGTTCCAGATCACTGCAAATGTGGGAGCTGCGGGTGATCCAAGGGCATCCATGGGCAGCTACTCCCAGGCCTATGGAACCATCAGTAAATCTGCACTGCAGAGCCTTCCAATAGCAAAGGCCTCCAAAAACCCTGAGCAGTGACTGTGGAGATGTTCCAGACAGGTGAAGTACAGCTCATCCCTCAGCCCCTGACTGAGCAAGAGCAGCAGGGGAGAGCAAACTATGAGGAAATGCTTTATTAACTGCTTAGGACAATGTCCTCCTCTCCTCTGGACAAGCTCATAGGAAAGGGAATCCCACTCCTCTGCCTTCCAGTCTCAGCAGGCAAGGACACAGCATTTGCTCTCGCACCATGAGAACAGTGACTGCTGTCACTTCACACTCCTTGTTTGAATTACTGAAAAAACCACAGAAAACTGCATTATTCTGATACTTGAGTGGTTTTTAGACATATTCAGGGTCCAGGGGAACCTCCTGAAGTTCAACAAGGCCTAGTGCAAGGCCAAGAAAATGCTCTGAAGGCTTGAGTCCTTCTGGTCTGGAGATAGGCTGGGAGAACTGGAGGTGTCCAGTCTGGAGGAAAGAAGGCTCCAGGAAGACCTCAGAGCCCCTTCCAGTGCCTAAAGGGGTTCCAGGAGAGCTGGAGAGGGATTTTGGACAAGGGCCTGGAGTGACAGGACAAGGGGAATGGCTCCCCACTGCCAGAGGGCAGGGATGGATGGGGTGTTGGGAAGAAATCCTTCCCTGTGAGAGTGGGGAGGCCCTGGCACAGGGAGCCCAGAGCAGCTGTGGCTGCCCCATTCCTGGAAGTGTCCAAGGCCAGGCTGGACAGGGCTTGGAGCAGCCTGGGACAGTGGAAGGTGTCCCTGCCATGGTAGGCAGGTCTTTGGACTGGATGACCTTTAAAAGGTCTTTTCCAACCCATTCCAGGATTCTTCAGCAGTCTGCCTAAATGGTGGATATTTTTTTGAACAGAACAGGTAACTGTTCTCTGAAGACCATGAAGACCTAACTCTTCACAGATAACCTTACAGCCCTTCACTCATTTCTGTGACTGTTCTAGGCTAGATGAACAGAATTCATTATGGTCTGGTTTTGTTAAAATCAAGTAGAAAAACATTTGAAATACAGGTGGTTCTTCTACAATATTTAACAGCTTCTCTAGCATGTAATATTGTAATAATATTGTAATAATAAATCCTTTATATTGCACTGCAGAAAATCTTTGTCTTTCAAGCATCATTTGCTGTGTTGAGAGGGAAACTGCCTATTGGTAGGACTGTCTTCTTCAATGAATAATTGGTCATTTTTATTGGTTTTGCTTTCAGAAAGCAAAGTTTCATGAGATACTATTGCTGAGACATTGTAAAGGTGTTGCCAGTCTAGTGGCATTACAGGAAACTTTATATTCCTGTTTCAGTGATGATTTTGGATACATTTTCCTCATTAACTGGAAGCTCTTGTCTCTGTTCCTGAGGTTTTACTCTACCTGTGATGAATGATTGTTATTCCCCTTAGCTCTCTCAGCTGCTCCAGACCTGTCACCTCATGAACTGCAGTTACACTCTCAAGGAAGTTGCTGCTTGGCCAAGGCAGGACTTTAGATGCTTACAGAAACTCAGACTTACCTGAAAAGGCCTCCTAAAACCAAGCCCTTCTCCATCAATAGCACCTCAGCAGCTTCTTTGAGCTCAGCCCCTAAAGCAGGTAATTCCCTTTACACAAGGGAACAAACCAGCCCCCGCAGGCTCAAGAACTGGTAAACACAGCTGGAAAAGATCAGAACCACAGATTAGGCCAAAACGTTGATTACAACTATGTTTTTTGTATGTAAACCTTCAAAAGGGTGCCTCCTGTGTTTGATTCACTGTGAGATAGAGAAAAAGTGTAACTGCACCTGAGAAAACACTGAGCTTTAAATACTTTTTCCAGTTAATACCTGTGTGTGCATCCGTATGTATTTATCTTTTCTGGCCCAAATTCAAGTATTGAATTTTCTGGTTTTCTTTTTTTTTTCTGAAATTTGAATGGTTTTATCTGCTGAAAATATTCCTTGGGTTTAACAGAGACTATAATTTAGTTTTGTACAGTAACAGAGACTTGTTTTTTAAGCACATTGGCATTTTAATTGTTTTATTTGGAACATACTGTGATAAGGTTGTTTGATACCACCTGACTTTATTGAGCAAACTGTGCCGTAGGAGGCTCATGCTGGATACATTTCTGCTCACTAATCAAGAAGAGCATTGCCATGGAGGTTTGTAGACACCATAGACAAATTTCTTCCTCGTTTCCCTGTGACAGTCAGTGATTAAATGGAATTAAATAGTATTTCTAGGATCATTTTTTGGTCTTGAAGGTCCCCAGGATTTTGGGCATGAATTTTCCCATTTTCTTGTCTTTGGCATCTGTGTCATATTCCTCTTCACTGGGACTTGTGTGCTCGTCCTTCTTGCAGAACACCTCAAACCTGCTGTAGACTCGCTTCTCCTTCCGCATGTTCTCCATCTTCTTCAGCAGGGTGTCTCTGTCCTCTGACGGCTGCCGCTGCAGGTTCCGTTTCTGGCTCCCAAAGCTCTCAGACCTGTGGATGTTGCAGCTTTTCTCCTTTTCCCCTTTTCTTTCCAAGCTTGTGGTTGACCTGGAGAGGTCAGGGTTGCTGGTAGATGGCAGCTGCTTGGCCAGCTCGGCTCTGTTCTTCTGGCTGTTGGCAGAGATCTGCTCCAGGATCACCTTGGTGTCATCACGCAGGTTGCTGCTGTACAGGATGTTGGCTGTGGAGGACGGGAACCTCCCTTGTGTTGTCTGGCTGCTCTTGGGGGGGAGTGGTGCTGCAAATTTGTGGGGTTTTTCTTCCTCCATTGCTTCCTGGCAGTCCCCTATGGATGATCGTTTGAGCACCACTGCCTGCTTGTCACATTTCCCACTATCAGAAGCAGGTTCCTCCTCCAATTTCTTTTCACCTTTTGGGTTCAAAAGCTGCTTCAGCCGTAGTGACCCTTTTCTTAAAAACTCCATGGGATTTTGCTCTTGTTTTGAACAGTCTTCCTCAGATTTGTTGAGAGAGCTGTCAGACCCTTGACTTCTAGACAGGCTTTCTAGAACTAAGGACGTAGTACTTGTCCTCACCTGTGGTTTCTTCATTTCTGTGTTGACTAATTTTGGAGAGTCTTCTCTGAAGGTCACTCTGTCCTTCTTCTCTGGAAGAGCCAATTTCTGAGTGTCTCCTACAAATATCAGGCTCTCCTTCTCTGGAAGAGGAGGTTTGTTCTCGATGGGGTAAAACCGGGATGACAGCTTGTCCACCTTAGTGCCAAGATGTGCCAGGGGATCTTTACTCAACGCGTCCCCAAGCTGGGGGGTGGATGAGGCCATTCCAAATGCTCTGTCCAACTCTCCATGCATTTTGTAAGTACTGCAGGAGTCTTTGGAGTCCAGCACCCTGCTCTCCAGAATCTTATACTGCACAGATTTGGTACATTTCTTCTCTGTATTCTGAGATTCCTCCTGTAGGTAACCCGAAACAGCTTTGGTGTGGGTGACCGTGCCCCGTTCCATGTCCTTACCCACAGCTTTGTACTTCTCCAGCAGCTCAGCCACTTTGGAGGAGGCAGCCGTCTTGATGGTTTCATTGTCTTTTGTTAACTCACTGGACATTTGCTCTTTTTGGATCATCTGCACCTTTTCTATTGTGGTGTTGGGCTGATCTAATTTGGCAGCACTGAAAATCAGGGAGGACCTGAGCCTAGAGCTCCTCTGGATCAAGGGATTTATCCTGGACCTGAAGGCATCTGGTTTCATTATTGAGGTTTCTTCACCTGCTCTATCAGAATCTGCAGATTCCTTGGCACTGTCAATTCCCAGTGGCTTGCTATTGAAGGGCGTCGGGGGTTTGAAGGCTGGGACGAGGTCAGTGGGGTGCTTTGTGAGGGGATCCCCAAGAGCATCGTTATATGCCTCAGACTCCATCGGCATCGGGAGACCTTCATCTGGTTCAGACTGGTATGCGCTGAGGTACGAAGAAATCCTCCAGTTCCGTAACCCTGTTCTGTTTTCCTGCGTGTTCTTGTCATCATCCTGCTCTTCATCCTTGTCCTGTAGGAACAGGCGCTGCTCCAGGCTCTGCTTCTGCGTGGGAGAAGTCTGGCAAATGAATTTCTGTCCTATGTTCTGCCTCCGTAACATCATTCCCATGGGGCCATTGCCCGCGGGGTTCAGCTGGTCGGAGCCGTGTCTCACCTCCCTGGAAGAATTTGAGGGCACGTAGTCCAGCCGTAGGGGGAAACCCTCCTGTGGGAAACTGGGCTCCAGTTCAGGGTATCGGGGTCCCTCTCCATAGTCTTCCAGTTCATTGAATCCTGGCCTCCCCCCTCGAATCCTCTCAAAGAATCCCTGAGGTCTGCCAGGAAGATGGGGATGTTCAAACTGGTACTGGTAGAACTGGTCCTTCTGGAAATGACTGGATTGGATTTTGAACTCATCCATGTTGTTCATGAACATCTGCCGGGTGTACTGCTTGGCAGAAGCAAAATTTTCAAATGTTCCTTCTGCAAAACTGTGTCTCTTAAAAGCGTCCAGCTCCAGCTGCTTGGAACGGAGGAAGCCCCTGACTGGATCCATCTGGGAATTCTCCATTTCCACCTTTTTGTACATCCGCATGGCTGACCCCTCCACAGTGTGCCGCAGCATGTCGTCCCGCCGGAAATTGGACAGGAAGTACCTGTCCGGGTCCACCCTGTCCATGAAGGAGGGGAAGAGACTCTCATCCCTCTGGAACATCAGAGGGCCTTTTTTGGGGAAGAAAGGCATGTTATTGCCAAAGGGAGCCATGGCGAATGTGTTCTCTGCCTTTGCCAAGACGTTGGCTGGAGGAACCAGAGGTTCCGACTGTGCAAACAAAATGCGGAATTCTTCATCAAAGCTGGCCACCAGCTCACCCTGGAAGATGTGTGCAATGCTCCTGTGAATCTTCTCAAAGGACCACATGAAACTGAAGAGAGAACACAAGTGATGGAGTAACTCAGCTGTACCTGTTTTCATTAAAACATTTGCTCACCTGAAGCAAATTCTAAATTTTCTGGTTGGGCAAAATAACGGCAGACTATTCCCCTGCAGCTATGTGTTACACATGACTGTTCCCAAACCTAACAGCTTGACTGATTTGGGATCACATCTTTGGAGAGAATTTTACAAGGCAATAAATGATTTCTGTTCTAAAAAGCCAGTCAGTCATGTCACCCAGAGTGAGCTGATGATAATCCTTATGTGAAGCAGATGTTCCTGTCTTTAGCACTGTCAGTAATGACCTGGACAACAGTCAGTGTGTCCCCTCAGCACCTGGCAGGTGACACCAGTCAGGGGGACCCCAAAGGCTGGGAGATGTGCCGACAGGAACCTCCAAAAAGACAAACCCAAGATCTTACTCCTGGGGTAGCAGAGCCCTTCCACCCACGCAGTTTGAGGGGACTGAACAGAAGGAGCTGAGCTGGAAATGGGGGAGGAAGATGTTCAGTGTTATGGCGTTCATCTTCCCAAGTCAAGCTCTGCTTTATTTTCCCTGTCTGCTGAGTGATGGGAAGCAGGGAAGGGATCCCTTACTTTGCCTTGCCTGTGTGTGCAGGTTTGCTGCAGCTGTTAAAACTGTATCACAACCCAGGAGTGTTCTCACCTTTACAGTTCTCTACCACATCCTCATAGGAATCATGAGGGACGCCTTTGTGAGGCTTGGATGCCTGCTGGGCTTAACCAAAACCATAATTATTATTTCCCTCCCCCACCAAATTTTTTTAATTCTTAATGTGAAGGAAGCTTGGTTTGGGGTTGTCTGGGCTCAAGGCGTTCTTCAGTTGGTGTATCTATCTCCACTGCAAAATGGCGTCTTTTTCCCAAAAAATTGCTACTCAGTGTCCTTCAGTGAGCAAAACTTTTGTCCCTGATATCCATGTGGAAGTACCAGAATGCTGCTTTACCAATTCACCAGCCTGTCTCTCAGAATCCCAGACTAGTTTGGGTTGGAAGGGACCATCACACCTTGTTTCATCCCCCTGCCATGCACGGAGACACCTTCCACTAGTTCAGGCTGCTCCAAGCCTTGTTGAGCCTCATCTTGAATGCTTCCACAACTTCCTACTTCAGAAATTATACAATATGGGAAAGCCCAAAGCCATGGGAATGTGGCAGAAGTAGTCCTGAACAATTTACTTGATGCTCTCATAAACAAGAAATTATCTAATCGGAACCCTTAGTGTTTGGTACAGCATCAAATGTGAGTAATTATTTTCAAACATCAGGGAAAAAAACCAAAGTGAAATCTTACTGTCATGGAATGTGCACTTTAATCAGATTCTTACAATTTTTTCTTCATATACTGTGTTTTTAAATACCCTTAATTCTATTTGCTTAACTTCCACCATGAGAAGCAACTCATGGTAGGCTTGGGTCAACCTGGCCTAGAAGGTTTCCCTGCCAACAGCACAGGAGAAACCACATGAGCTTTAGGGTCTGTCCAACCCAAACCATTCTGCGATTCTATGATTACATTCTTAGAGCATGACAGGTGTTTATCCCATCACCCTTTTAATATGTGAAGGAGAAATTCTTCTACTGCAACTCACTAAAAACATTTATTCTGCCAGAAATGAATGCCTTAGCTAGTAAGATTGTTATTCCCAAAAGGATGGTAGTATGTTAATGGCTGATCTCAATCCTAACTAAAACCACCCACCACTAAAACCACCCACCTCTCTGTTGCCCAGAGAAGCTGTGGCTCCCCATCCCTGGAAGTGTCCAAGGCCAGGCTGGATGGGGCTTGGAGCAGCCTGGGATAGTGGAAGGTGTCCCTGCCCATGTGGGGCTGTGGGGGTGGAACAAGATGAGCTTTAAAATCCCTTCCCACACAAACCATGCTATGATTTGATGATTCTGTGAGTGGAGGTCAAAGTTCATTTGGTCCAGGCTAAGATGCAAATCTTACACTCCTTATGCTATGCAAATTCTCCCTGGAATGGATCAGATGGGAGCTGAGCTCCTCTGCAGCCAGCCCTGTGCACAAAGCATCTGAGTCTCTCTCTCTGAGCTGGACAGGGCTCCTCACCTGTAGTTGCCACTCAGCACCACCATGCAGTCCACCAGCAGGAACTTCTCCTTCAGGTGCCCCTTGAAGGACATCCCCGTGCGGCAGTAGTAGGTTGGGCCAGACACTGTCCTCACCCTCAGGAACTGCAAACCAGAAAGGCACTGACTCAGATGGGCCCCTCATGCCCTCCCCTGCCCCTCCTTCCCTGCCTCCTTTTAACCTCCATCCACCCCCACTAGGATTATCCAGCTCCAGGGGTTCTGCCTCACACACCAATGTACAAACCCCTTTCTCAGCACATTTCCAGCCCTCGCCCCATGTCATGCCAGCTCTCCTCACTTTCTTCACGCTCATCTTTCATCAGGTTCTCCCCTTCTCAGGTGTTTCCTGCCATACTGGGCCTCTGTGTGGCAGGACACACCCCCTCAGGACACCAATCAGGTAGGGCAGGTCTTTGCTCACCTCCACATAGTTCAGGTTGACTCTGCACTTGGCAGCTGTATCGAGGAAGAGCTGGGAGTTCATTTCATCCAGCAGGATGTAGACAGGCACTCGGCGAGAAGCAGCATCCAGCACCTCAAACAGCAGATCCACATCGGTGAAAACGTCCATCACGATGGCCACCACCTGGGGTAGGGATGAGGACACATGAGCCACTGTGCTGCCTCATGCCCTGACCAAACGTGTATCCCAGCTTCTCACACCCCAAAGCTGCACTGTCCCCATCTCAGCTTCCTTCTGAAACAGGAAATATCCCAGTTAAAGGTCCCATTAAGCACTGTGGGCCCCAAAGGAACTGGAAGGAGAATTTCTGTCCAGGAAGGTACACGTTCTGTGTGTGCAGGTGAAGGGAAACCTCCCTGCGTGTTTCCCCGCTCGTCAATCCAATAATTCCATGAACTTTTTGGCCATGTAATCACACTGGATGGTGTATGGAGCTGGTCCCCCACTACAACATCCCTGTGCCATTTTTAGGTAACTTCCTGGCCAGCGTTCAGGCAGCCATTACTCAGCTGCATCCATGTGCTGATTTTATGGGAAGCAGCTTCACAGGTCTACCTTCCTGTCCTGCCCAGCTCCCTGACTGTAAATACATGATGGAAAGGGCATAAGGAAGGAGTAAAACTCTTCTCAGTGGTGCCCAGGGAGAGGACAAGGACAAATTGAAACACAGGAAATTACAGTTCAGTTACAGAAAAGCCTCTGGGACTGTAAGGAGATCATCAACATGGGAACAGGCTGTCCAGAAAGGTTTAGTTTCCACCCTTGGAGATGCTCAAGGACACATCCTGAGTGACCCTCTCTAACTGACCTCCTCTGAGCAGGGGGGTGGACAGGACCAGCTCTAGAGGCCCCTTCCAATCTCTAATGTTTTGGGATTCTGTGAACTCTTGGTGTATTTTAGCAAGGCCTAGGACACAGTGCCATGACAGCAGAGCAGAGACAAGCTTTGGTGCAGACAGCAGTGGATTTGAATCATCCTGCTCCTCTGTCAGGTTCTGGAAGCAAAGTTAAGGGAATTAGCAGAGGACCTGATGTTGCTCAGCCTGGAGAAGAGAAGGCTCCAGGAAAACCTTACAGCCCCTTCCAGTGCCTAAAGTGGCTCTGAGAGCACAGGAAGAACTTTGGACAAGGGCCTGGAGTGACAAAACAAGGGGAGTGGCTTTACACTGCCAGAGGGCAGAGTTAGATGAGATATTGGGAAGAAATTGTTCCCTGTGAGGAGGATAAGGCCCTGGTACAGCATGCCCTGAGCAGCTCTGGCTGCCCCATTCCTGAAAGTGTCCAAGACCAGGTTGGATGAGGCAGGTAGAAGGTGTCCATCCCCATGGCAGAGGGGTGGAACTGGATGAACTTTAAGGTCCCTCTGACCCAAACCACTGCACTATGATTCTCTGTCCTGATGCTTCTCTGGCACATGTGTGGTTTTACCTCTGCTCTAGCTCGGCTCTCCTTGTCTCACCTGCTGAGCTGCTCGAATCATCCTGCGAGCCTCCTCCTTAATGCTGGGGTTGTCTGGCGGGGGTGGCTGCACCAGCGTTGTCACCTCTGTTCCCCTGAAGCCAAAGACCATTGGCCAGCCCAGGTCAAGCTCAGGAACGGCCAGATCTGAGTTCATGGGCCAGTAAGTCCCAGAGGATCCGTCCATGTCGTTGTCCCCTGCCGTGTCCGCACTGCCCTCCTGGTTGGCGTACTGGGGCTTCTGGAGGTTCTGGATTATGTGATCCACCTCGGAGCCACAGAGGAAATCAGGGGCCGCCTCCTCAGCCAGGAAGCGCTGGTAACTCTCCTTGCCCTCCTCTGTGAGCACATCCAGGGCCAGGCGGTAGTACTCCTTGTAGTGGGGGGGAAGGTAGTTGGGGTCCAGGGGGTTGTCCCCCTGAGAGGAGCTTTGAGATCGACGAGCCATCAGGGGAGGGAGAGCTGGAGGGAAACAAAAAACATCCGTGAGATACAGCAGTGTCATGACCATGACAGCAACACATCCAACACATCCTCCTCAGGGAGCAAAGGCAGAGATTAAAAGAACATGGAGCAATGCTGGAGAAAGTTCAATCCAAAGGCATGGGAGCGTAAAATTAGGCAAAGGTGTGAGTCACTTAACCATTACCTTCACACAGTTAACTATTTTGGGCCAAAATATGGAACAAATCAGCCAGGCAGCCCCGGGATAAGCAAGGCCAATGCATCCAACAGAATGATCAACTTTCTCTTTTAGGCTTCTGGTTGCTAAGCTTCAATTTATTGTTTGTTTGAAAGTCAAGAGCAAAGCTGTAGGTGGTTATTATCTACATCCCATTAAAATGAATTTCCAAATGCTACAGAAGTTATTTACTAGGTGTAATGTGGCCCTAAACCAAAAGCATCTGCCTGAACACAAGGGCACCCCCTGGACCCTTACAGAATGGGTTACCACCACCTCAGCACATGAACAGAAGCAGGTGGTGTGTGGGTGCAGGGGTGTCCTGCTGGTGTAACACAGTCAGAAGGCAGAGGAGTCTCCATGAGATGAATGAAGAAATAAAAAACAAGGGATGTGATCACTTCTTCAGTCTCCTCATGTTAAGAAAAAACAGAGCTGAAAGGGGCTCACATGCAATATTCGGTAATTGTCTATAGGGGACAATTATTTGAGACTATAGACAAATCTGATTTTAACCTATTTTTGAAAGAAAAGTTTGTTGTGCCACAACAGTAATATCTGACTGATCCACAAAATGCTCAAAGCACTTTGGCTTTAGACTCTGAACTAATGTCAATGCTGGAATGTTCTTTTCCTGCACCCCCACCACTGAGGTGCCAGCAGAGACTTCCTCCTGATCCCCAAAAGAGTGAGTGACTCCTACTGAATGATGTTACTGAGTGAGCACAGGAGGTGAGGGTCGCTGCTGTAATTGCCATCCAACACATCTGCTCCCAAAATGGGAGGGATTGCCATGGACTGGGAGAAGATAAAGACCTCACACTCAAACTATCACTCATTAGGAGCTGTAAGGATAAACCAGTTTCAAGTTCTTATCTGACCACCTGCCCAGCACACAGCAGTGCTGTGTTACTCCTGCTCCAAACTGGAACTCCTGGTAAAGCTGCGTGATACAACAGGAAAAATTGTAGTCATAATGTAAGGATAAGAAAATCCAACAGCTCCATACGTGATGTATTGCAACAGATAATCATCTCTATAGTTCTCACATGCAGCTGCCTATACAGTTTGAATTGTCTGCATTTATCTTCCCACTCTAATTCTGTCTTATTTTCTCTGTGTAAGAGAAGAAAGTACAGAGCACTCCAGTATGTATCTCTGGTGGAAGGTGCCCCTGAACATCGCAGGGGTGTGGAACAAAATGGGCTTTAAGGTCCCTTCCCATTCAGACCATCCTGGGATTCTGTGATTTTAGGATGCTCAAGTCACCAGTGTTCCTGCTTTTAACTATTTCAGCAGTGTCATTTTAAGGACTTGCTCCCACGTTCCATCAATCTTGGACAGAAGAACAACATATCCAACTCATTCATATATGACCCAGGAAGGGGACAGAGGTCCCACAGCAAACTGCTCACAGTGCTCAGAGATGGGAGCATGAGAGACAAAGGACCAAGTGCAGCATTAAAAGGAAGAAGTATCAGAAGAACCCTCTGATACTGCTGGGCAATCAAAACAGCAGAGGAAAGGTCATGCTGGTGAAGTGGCAAAGCAATTTTATATTGATTAATATAATTTCACTACAGTTACAAATGAAGAGGGAGAAGACTGAGCTTTAAATAAGCATCAGGCAATACTGACTGTTACTGGGCAGGACCACAGAAAACAGCAGCACTACACAGGTTCAGCAGGAACTCACAGCTGGAGTGGGCTGGGGATATGGATGTTTTATTCCTCAACTCCCAAAAAGGGAGGCTTATTCCTGAACTCTGATTCCTCAATCTAGAGGAGACATCTACAAACTGTGACCAGGGCATCTCCACTGCCAGCCCAAGAACCAAAAGGACAGAAAAAGATCCTGCAGGTGGCAGGTTCAGAGGGACACCAGGAAAACCCTGTGCTCAGCTGGGCTGATCTGGGAGAACTCTTGTTGCTCTGCAGCTCCCTGGCAGGAGGGTGCAGTCAGGTGGGGGTCAAGCTCTGCTCCCAGTGTTTACAGTGAGGAGTCACCTGAGTTCCCCAAGTGGCACTGAGTACATTTGTGAATAAGCAGGGTAAATGGCACCAGCGAAGAAGTAAATTTGATGTGAAAGCAAACTGCTCCTCGTGGGTTTCCCTGAGACACTGGGAGAATACGGACACGGAGCTGGGGGTGTCCTGGTATCACTGAGCCCAGCAGTGGGAGTGGCCTGCTGGCCTGGATGATCAGGGAGACCATCCGGCAGGGGATGTTTGGAAGGGGCCTGGAAAAGACCCATGGCTCATAGCGGTGAAATAAAAGCTAGAAGTTGTGTTTGTGCCCCCACAGGTGTCTGCCCCAGCTCTTCATATGTTCCATGGCTTGGAGCCACCTGGTCTGGTGGAAGGTGGAACAAGATGAGTCCCTTCCAGCCCAAACCATCTTGTGCTTCCATGATGTCATAAATTGTTGGCATCCTTTAATTCTCTGGGTTGCAACAAGAACACCATGTTGATGAATCCTCAGTTTGCATGAAAAATGCTGGTTTATACATATAAGTAAGTATGCAAATAAACAAACAAATAAATAAATAGCTACACACACACACACATATATATACACACACACAAAATTCTGGATATTTCATTTATCTTCCAAAATCATTCCCTGTCAGGTAAAGCAGAAGGGAAGAAAGTATCCAGAACCCCAAAGGATATTTACGACTTTTTGTCACTTTGGTGGGTGTGAGCTGAGTTCAGGTCAAGGAATAAATAAAATTTCTCCTGCTACAGCCCATCTTGCTGACTTCAGATGGATTCTGCACTTAGTTAATGGATTTTTATAATTTTCTTTTGCTCTGTTCCAGCCCCTGGGATGACCTGTTTGCAGCTGGCAGAGCTCTGAGGTCCTGGGTCAGATGTGGTGTCATGAAGCCGCTGACTGCCAGGCCAGTTCTCCGATTCTGGATCAAACCATCCACTATTTGGAAAGCAATTCCGCTCCAAATCAGATGCAAGCAATCACATACCACTTTTGACTGATATTTGTGTGCCAGAAGGAGGTTTCTAAGACAAAACTGGCTTTTAAGCTCCTATATTTTCACTTCTCTCTTAACTAGTCTTCCTCCATTCCAAGTGTGTCCATTATCCCAGTGCAAGGCTGGATTTGGTGGAGGAGCAGTTCACATGCCTCAGGAAATAGGAGATGGATTACTTACTGTGCCACATTGCCCTGCCATTTTTTTACTCCAGAACTGTGTATTCCATGTATTTTGTAGGGCATTCCATTCTTTAAGCCTTGCTTCCTCTTAACCAGAGGTCAGGGAGCACAAGGTCAGGTTTCCCCTCAGAGGGACAGGAGCCTGGACACACATCAGTTATTAGAGTTATCAGCTCTCTTCTTCCCTGATGGCTGGATTCTCCTTGATCAGGGGCACCTAAAACAACCTGCAGGAGACTGAGGGGAGACCTCAGTGCACTCCACAACTTCCTCATGAGAGGAAGAGGAGGAGCAGACACCGATCTCCTCTCTGGGGTGACCAGTGACAGGACCTGAGGGAGCAGTTGCAGCTGGATCAGGGGAGGATGGGGTTGGAAATTCAAAAAAGGTTTTTCCCCCAGAGGGTGGTTGGGCACTGGAACAGGTTCCCTGGCAGAGTTCAAAAAGCATTTGGACACTCTTGGGCACAGGGTGGGACTCCTGGGGATGGTCCTGTGCAGGGCCAGCAGCTGGACTTGATGTGTGGCCCCTTCCAACTCATCTTACTCTGTGATTCTGTGACTTCAAGCAGGGGTTGGCTCCTTGTTTGAACTTCACCTGCAAATCTATTTCCTGCAGCTTCTTTCACCTCAGAAAAAGACGAATGTTGTATTTCTGGAATTCTGAACCATCAAAACTGTAAAAGAAACTGAGGCACAAACTGAAAATACTGCAAATGTAGATTTTCAGCCTGTAAGTACTGATTAATAGAGAATTTTACTTACATGCTTGTTTATTTTATTTAATTAGGAATTTCATTTTATTTTAATTGCTGGTCCCAGTTTACAAAATCTTCTGACATGAGTAATGAGGATTTGAGGGAGAAATGAGAATGCTAAAAAGAATAAGGTGCAGCAATTTGCTTGGGGGTCTCTATAATGGGTAGCAAAATATTTTTTTTATAATGGGTAACAAGATATTCTGTGTGCAGTTACAGCTCAGGCACTGAACTGTCAATGGGTACAGGAGGAGAGGAGCTGATGCCAACCCAGCACCTGCAGCTGTCAGCAGCTCTGTGATGTGTTCAGCCAGAGGGAACCTTGAACAACCCTCCTTCCATTCCCATGACAATATTGGAGAACTAAGGCCCTGAAGTCCCCTAGTCCAAAAACCCTGCAGTGCCCCCCCAGAATGGAAGAGGAAAGCTCAAGCACATCACCAATATCCTCCACGCCTTCAACAGCCCCAATTTTACCAGCAAAAGCTTCCCAGAAAGAGTGGGAGAGAACTGCTCCAGCATTAGACAGGAAAGGAAAGGAAACCTGCTATATCCTGACAATATGACCCGGGAACAAAAATCCAGCAATTGTTTGAAGCTGGATGTTTTGAGCAGAAAACACCGATACAGGACCCGAGACATTCTTCAGACCACTGAGCACGCTGGCAACATCCCTACTGATCCTGCAGCCAAGCCCCCTGGTGCTTCAAGGAAAGAAAATTCCAGAAGGTAAATTAGGCAGCAAGGGGGGAAATCTACTTCTCCTCATCACTGAGCCCTTAGGCCTTGGGAAAGTCACTATAAATAAAGTGCAAACAAACCATAGCCAAGGCAGCAATTGAGATGCTCACACACAGGCTCTCCATGTCACCTGGGATGCCCGAAGGTACCTGGCCTGGCCTCCAGCTGCTGCCGAGGAGGCTGTGGGTCTCTGCACGGCAGGTGTCACACCTGCTGAGCTTTAGATGCCCAAAGGCACCTGGAATGTCCCAAACCCACCAGGTTTCAGAACCAGGATTACTCCTCCAGGATCAGTGACCAAATGCATACGAACAATGTGCCTATCTGCACCCCCTTAGAGGTGATGGAAAATAATAATATACAAGAAATATGGGATAGGATTCATCTTCTAACAGACATGCTCACGTTTGGCGAAATATTCTCTTAATTTTTCTCCCAGGCATTAACAAATCAGTCCTGCTAAAGCTGCAGTGCTCAGACCTCAACTGTTTTAACTCTGAGATTCCCCCTTAGCCTGTCACACAATCCATCCTACCAAGATCCTGCTTGGAACTGCCAGTGCTTTATGCCAGAATTTACCTAGAGGATGGGAGGCAGCTTTGACAGGAGGATGAGTCAGGTACTGGGGACACACTCCTCCCTGTGAGGGTGGTGAGGCCCTGGCACAGGCTGCCCTGAGAAGCTGTGGCTGCCCCGTCCCTGGCAGTGTTCAAAGCCAAGTTGGATGGGGTTGGAGCAGCCTGGGCTAGTGGAAGGTGTCCCTGCCCATGGCAGAGGTGGGAGACTGGATGAGATTTAAGGTACTTCCAACCCAAAACATTCCATGATTCCTTCCCAATATCCCATCTAAGCCCTGTCCTTTGGCAGTGAGAAGCCATTCCCTCTTGTCCTGTCACTCCAGGCCCTTGTCCAAAGTCCCCCTCCAGCTCCCCTGGAACCCCTTTAGGCACTCTAAGGGGCTCTGAGGTGTCTCTAGAGCTTTCTCTTCTCCAGGCTGAACAGCCCCAGCTGTCCCAGCCTGGCTCCAGAGCAGCAGGATTCCAGCCCACGCTTATGCGTCACAGTGTTACTTCTTCAGACATTCTAGAAGTCTGTTACCATTATTTGGCATTTCATGCACTTCTCTGCTATCCTAAGTGATCATTCTATGTAATTATGTCCATAAATTTAGAAGTATCACCACTCATGATCAAAACCTTTAGAGCCAAACCTGCAGAACGTAGTTTCTCCCTAAGAAATCCTTCTCCTAATGCAATGGCTGGGACAAGCATGAGCACAGACAGGTACACAGAATGGTGTGGAAAGAACCACAAAATCTCCCGAGCTGGAGGGGACACACAAGGGCCATCAAGCCAAACTCCTGGCACTGCACAGGAAGCCCAAAGAAGCCCACAGAAAGAAGGTGATATGAGTACTGTCGGCACTCTCCTCTGCACATGGATCTGGGCCGGTGGCTGGGTTTAGCAGGAGGAAGCTGCAGCAGAACAGAAGGCAGCTCTATGGCTGTTTGCAGCAACTCCTCCCATGCTCGGGGGCAGTGGATAAAGGAGAGCACGAAGCAGCTTGTTGGAAACCCAACAAGTGGGAGATGAAGGCCGATGGAATGGGCTGAGGAGAAGCAGGATCCAGGTCTGCTCCGCCTGTCTGCCTGGGCTGTGCCAAAGACACTGCACTGCTGCTGTGGCTGCAGCACAGGGAGCCCCAGTGCAGTCACTCCCCTCCATGGCCAAAAAACCATCAGGAGGAGGGGAACAGGTGGAAAGGAAGGAGCAGGCAGGTCTCAGCCATCCCTATGCTATGATCAAGGCGGGGGTGAGGAGGGAATCTCCGAGGGAAATTTCCCTTCAGCTTGGTCTGAGCTCTGCCTCTGTTCCCACTGGCATAAATAGGAGTGACTTTACTGGCTGTGATACCTGTCACATGCAATCGATTTTGAGAGTCCCAAAAGCTGTCAGACTCTCTTAATAAGGGGAAGAGTCAGATGTGATCACAGCCTGCAGATTCCTCCACACTGAAAAACACTCAACCACCATGGAATATTTAATGTAAGGAAAAGTGGCTGACAGATGAAGCTGGAGGTAAAACTGTCCCTTTACCTCTGCATTCATTATAGGAGCAGAAACTGGGAAAAGCACAGACCTGTTTACTGGGCAGCATTTGGTGCCTGTCCATATTATGTTCCATTTAAACAGACTTTAACTGTTTTTTTCCTAACAGAGCAGCAGGAAACCGCAGATTCAGACACGCTGTGATCACCACAAAGCCCTACAGATTAAAATAAATAAATAAAAGGACCTGCCTTTCTCCAGAGCCTTTGTGCCAGGTGTGAATCAAGGGCGCTGGACCGTGTTTGCCCAGTCTAAGCAAAAGGGAACCGGCTCAGTGCTCCCTTTGTCTCTCATCTGCTGTGCCTGGTGCCAGCCCTGCTGATGCCTCAGCACCTGGGGCTGGCTCCATCTGCCTCCCTGTGCTGACTCCACTGCTTGTTGTTACGTGTTCTGCCTGCACAGCCAGTTCCCAGGCTGCCTCGCTCAGGTGATCCCTTCCCTGGCTGGACCTGCTCCGCTGCTTTGGGACACTCCCAGGAGCCGAGGCTGCCTGGAGACCCAGGAAGGAACTGCCTGCGAGGAAGCAGGGCTGGATCCCAGAGTCTGCAAAGGGCTGGGAAGACCCAATCTGTTCCCCAGACCCCTTGCGTGCAAGTACAGACAAAAGTTCCTGGGACCAACCACCTCATCTTCTCGCTGCCCTAGACAGCACCAAGAAAAGAAAGGCAGCATAGACAGACTGTTCTTTAGCCACACTCTGCACAGCCAGCCACAAACCCCTGTGTGCTATCAACACTCAAAGGACTTCCGAACTATGGGCAAGAAATGAATCAAGGCCCTCTTGATCCCTTTGATGGGCTTCACCTGGCCTGTACACCACATTCAGTGGCATCACTGACATCTCCTAGGGTGGGCTGTGAAAAAAATTCATGTTTCCAAAATGGCTCTATACACAAAGTTTACAAATCAATTATTTAAAAGAAAATATTTGGCCTCAAAAAAGTAGGAAAGACCTATGCAAACAAACTGCTGATGGTCTGGGAGGGTTGGGTTTAGGAGAGGACAGCAAGGCCTGAGGGAAAATGACTGGAGCAGACATGGTGACAATGAGACACGGAAAGTGTTAGCTTGCTCTCAAGAAAATGTTGTACTTGGTAAATGATCTGGGAAGGGACCTGTCTCCTCGGATACGGTTTAAGGTGTGGGGTTTTTAATTCTGCACTGTGTGATGGAAGGACAAGCCAGTGCCTTCTGATCTTGCTGCAGAGGAAGAACCTGTATGAACAGCAGGACATGCTTGTCCTCTCCAGAAGCTGCTTCTGCATGTGCTCATTTTCTGTCCCAAGGGTTGGACTTCTCCTGAAAAGGATCCTGCCAGTCCTACAGGGGTGCAGGATGTGTAATTCCAAAGTGTAGCCCACAATTTCCTACTTTGGTCAGAACATGGAATTGTACAAGAGCTGGGGCAAAGAGGAAGCTGCCCAGAGAAGCTGTGGCTGCCCCATCCCTGGAAGTGTCCAAGGCCACATTGGATGGGGCTTGGACCAGCCTGAGCTAGTGTAAGGTGTCCATGGCAGGGGTGTGGAGGAGATGGTCTTGAAGGTCGTCCCTTCCAACCCAAACCATTCTGTGGCTGCATGATAATGGATGCTGGACACCTTCCCATGAACTGCTCTTCTCACCAAGCAGGGATAAGGCACATTCCTCACAACAGGACAGGGAAATATGGCAAATAACCAGGACTAGGCACTTTTTTAGCTACAACTGCCTCTGCCAAGCCCTAATTCTTATTTTTTCTCTTTCCATTCTTCTTTCAGGATTTCCTGCTGAGTCTTACCATGTTCTCCTTCTCAATGTCCTCTTCAGGCAGTAGGCTCAAAGCCTGGGTTACTGCCAGAATTTCTCTTTGGAATTTGTTATTCCTGTTACAATGCCATATAATGCTCCCAGACCTTCTCCTTTGGTCATCTGAACAGCTGATCACTCTATGTTAATCATCGGAGAGAATGTCACCCCATTCTTCACTCTGGATGTTCTTATGTGGATCTCAGTCATCATTAAAAAACAGACAGTACCTCTGCCTGCTGCTGGGAGTTCCTCTGCAGAGTTCTGGCCATCAGATGAGAAACTTCTTCAATTAATCAACTTTTCACTGAGCTTCCAGAGATGGCAGCTGTACTTTCTGTGTTCATACCTTGGCACCTGACCCTGATAAATGGCTCCAAGAACACTTTCTGTGTCTCAGGTGAGCAGTGAATGCCCTGAATGCTTCAGGCATGTGGCAGAGTAGAACTGGTGCCTGGTCTGCACCTCCAAAACCCACTGGAGTCTCACTCATCTCTGCTTACTAGGGCAAGGGATCCCACAGAAAATTCTTTGCTGGAGAATCAGAAAGTGGCCAGACATTCGGAATATCCAGGGGATCTTTCTGCAGGCCAGAGGAAGGGAAAAGTGGCGGGAGAATTATATGTTGTAATTTTCTTTGTGAAGTGGTTACTGAGACACCTGTCAACGTGTCCCACAGTGGCAGCATGTGAACCTGTCAGCCTTAACTGTCCCATGCAGCAAGGGTACAGAATGGACAGGGAAATCTGAGCTGTGGAGAGTCACCTGCACAAAACCTGTTGTTTACAGCAGCTGGAAATGAAATGTCATCCTGGACACAAAAGGCATCTCTTAGCAGATTATCTGAATAATTACAGAATCCTTTGGATTGGAAAACCCCCCTGAGACCCTCGAGTCCAACTGCTCTCCCAGCACTGCCAAGGCCACCACTAACTCATGTCCCAGTGCCACATCTACGACAGCGATGTTCCTGTCACATTCACTATCCTGCAGCCATTCCCTTCCCCTGGGTTTTTATTAAAAAATTAGCAAGTATAAGGAAGTCTAAAACAGAAAACTTTAAAAAAAAAGGACAATCAGTGTAAGGTCTAATTTGGGGGAGAACCATGCGCTGCCCTTGACTTTTTCTTCCCCCACACACTGATTTTAGAAATGCACTCATCAATCTCATCTTCCTCATTAAGACTACAAGAATCCAGCACATGGGGCCTGATAAGCAGTCCAGACGTGTCCCATGTAACTGTAAAATGCAAAGAATTCCAATCCTGCAGGGTTTGGAGGTGAATTTCCATTGCCTGGAAAGTTTTGGTTGCCAGAAAAATTATGTCTAGAACATGGGTGAATCTGTCCAGAGCCACAACCCTGCTCTGACACAAGCATACAGACATTTCCACTTACAGAATCTCAGAATCAGAGACTGGTTAGAGTTGGAAAGGACCTTCAAACCCATCTTGTTTCACCCCCCTGCCATGGGCAGGAACACCTTCCAACAGGCCAGGTTGCTCCCAGCCCCATCCCAGCTTTGAACCTTTCAGGGATGGGGGAACAACCTTTTCCTTTGGCATGCAATTTCCCCAAAACCATATGAAGAACAAGACCTTTTTCCCCCCTCAGAATACTCCTATTGCCAGGTCACAGCAAATCCAACTCTCTTTTTACCCCTCAAATGCAACTATAAAGTCCCACAGGTAAACAGGAGTGAGACCAAAATGAAAACAACTTTCTCTCCCTAAAATTCAGCTCCCATGTGTCCATCTAATGGGGTTGGGATACACTGTGCTCTCCTGCCTCCTGATCCAGGGAGAACATCTGCACAGGGAACTGGGAACTGGTGCTTAGCATTGCTGCCACTGTCACTGCTCTGGTTTGGGGTAGTTTACTGTTACTGACCTATTTTTGGCCTCTCTTGCAGCTGAGCTTATTGCAGCTTCCACAAATTAGATATTTTCAGCAGCAGAAGGATGTGATCAGTACTTCTGTTCCTTCACAGGTGCCTCTTCCCTTTCTAACTGCTCTAGATGGAGAACCCAATCCTCAGGCCAGGCAAGATCCATAATTGACCCCTATTGACCCTGGCCAATTTAGAGTGAGCAACACGGAACCATCCCCTTCCTGTCCTCACACACAAGTCCTGAGGTCTGTCAGGCTCACACCTATGGAAAACTCAGCAAGTGCTAGCCCGTGTGCCTGTGCACGCCTGTCCACACGCATCTGTCCATGCTCCTGCCTGTACGTGCACAGCTGTGCCAGGGCTCGTGGGCCAAGTCAGCACTCAGTGCACACCCAATCCCTGTGTGTGGAATGCAGGGGCCTCGGGAGCTGCTTCCCAGCTCCTTGTCCACCGCAGACCTCAGCCCTCATAGCAAATCCCCTCTGTCCCAGTCTCCTGACCACACATCCCCACAGGAGACCGGCTTGGGCTTTGTTATGGGGAGCTCAATCAGGCTGCAAGGCTCTTCCCAAAGAATGAGGCCGAGTTTGGGAATATCCACACCTGAGAGATTTCTCAAATGGGGAACGGACACAATTGTGTGAAGCGTTTGATAAGCAGTTTTGATCTGAGGACAGCAGGGTCCCTTCCCTTGCCATCCCCGACACAGCTGGGACATTCCAGGTCCCTTCCTTCACCATCTCCAATCCCTGCTGCCTGTACTAGGACTTTCTGGGTCCATTCCTTCCCCATCCCCAGTCCCTGCTGCCAGCACTGGGACATTCCCTCACCCCCCTTGCCTCTCTCATCTTCTTCTGTGTCTCTCCCTTCCCGCCATCATGGTGTGACTGGGAGCTCCTGCCACTGGAGCCTTCCCGCATAGAAGCAGCAACCCCCTGCCCATGGATTGCCTATGGAATTCCCTGTCCCAGATGCCGGGTGTTCAGTCCTGTGCAGAGGAGCAGGACAGGCCCTCCCCAGTCCTTGCCCTCCACCTCAGGCAGCCATACAAGTACCCCAGGAGGTACCTGCCCTTCTCCTACCTTACCAGGGAAGCCGGGCAGGTGGTGGGTAGGTAGTGGGTCACTCTCTGGCTCAGGCAGCCATGCAGGTACCCACGAGGTCTCCACCCTCCTCTACCTTCCCAGGTGAGCTGGGGCAGGTGGTGGGTCACTGTCTGCTCACTTGGACGTGCCTGCAACCTGATTCACCTGGGAGCCAGGCGAGCGAGGCTCCACCCAGGGCAGAGCGGGGGTGAGTAAGAGCGAGAGAAAGGCAAACTCCGGAGAGCTGTTCCCTCCCCAGGCGCGCATGGAGCCAGAGATAAGGGCTGCGCATTCCTGAGCCGCCGGAGGCCTCTCCCTTCCGTCTGCCCCGAGCCTGTCAGACCAGCTCGGGACTGGCAGCGGGGCAGGGCTCGCCGCAGCCCCGGTCCTGTCCCGGCCCGTGACACGGACCCCAGCCCAGCCCCGGGCCCAGACCTCGGCCCCCAGCCCCGGGCAGGGCCACTGGGCGCTGGCTCCAGCTCGGTCGTGGCCCTGCAGCTCCCAGGAAGGGGGTTTTGGGCTCTTCGGGCACTTCTGGTGCTCTGGGCCTGTTGGGACAGACGAGCAGCAGCTCCTGGGCTGTGGCACCGTGGAACAGGAGGGCCCGGGGTGCCGTGGAAGGGGCTCTGGGGAGACAGCCGTGGCCTCCTGTCTACCCCCATCACCGTCCCCGTCCCGCAGCCGGGGCCCCGCGGGCAGGGAAGGGTTAAGCGAGATTCCCCGCAGCCCCGGGCGTGGCAGCGCCTGTTCCACCTTTCATGTCCCAGCTCGTCCCGCCCGGCCGCCGCCGCCGTGAGGGCCGGGCCGGCGGTGACTCAGGCGGGGCGGGGAGCCGCGCGGGGCTGAGGGGTCCCGGCGTGAGGGAGGGACGGGGAGCCGAGCACCCCGTGCCGAGCACGGCTGGGGAGTCTGCAGTGCCGGGACAGGCTCGGGCTCCTCACGGAAATGACACTGAGGGGCTGAAGCGTGTCTAGGGAGGGAACAGAGCTGCGGAACAGTCTGGAGCACCGGGCTGAGGGAGCTGGGGGCTCAGCCTGGAGAAAAGGGTTTCAGGAGGGACCTTCTCGCTCTCTACAACTCCATAACAGGAGGGTAGAGCCAGGCGGGGGTCAGGCTCTGCTCCCAGGTAATAAATGACAGGATGAGAGGTCATGGCCTCAAGCTGCACCAGAAGAGGTTTAGGCGGGATATTTGGAAGATTGCTCCTGGAAAGGGCTGTCCAGCCCTGGCACAGCTGCCCAGCCCCCATCCCTGAGGAGATTGAACAGTGGTGTGAATGTGGCACCTGGGGACATGGGCTAGTGCTGGTCCTGGGAGTGCTGGGGGAGCAGTTGGACTCAGTGATCACTGAATCATGGAACGGTTTGGGTTGAAGGGACCTTACACCTCATCCAGTTCCACCTCTCTGCCATGGACACCTTCCACTGTCCCAGGCTGCTCCAAGCCCTGTCCAGCCTGGCCTTGAACACTGCCAGGGATGGGGCAGCCACAGCTTCTCTGGGCACCCTGTGCCAGGGCCTCCCCACCCTCAAGGATTTCTTCCCAACATCCCAACTAAACTCACCTCTGGCATTGGGAAGCCATTCCCTCTGTCCTGTCACTCCAGGCCCTTGTCTAAAGTCCAGATCTCTTGGAGCCCCTTCAGGCACTGGAATCGAGGTAATGATTCATCAACCGCTTGGCTTCTCTTCTGTGGACAGAACACTTCTGCTCTCCAATGGAATGTAGTGTTGTCTTTGTTTACATCTTTGATATAATCCCTGTCATCAGGAAACTGCAAAGGATCTGTTTTGAGGCCCCAAAAATGATGGCCTTGCTGGTAGTGTCATGGTTATAATATGGCTATTTAGGGCAAGACCTATCAGACTGAACACTGGTGGCTGCTGCATAGGTGGCTGTATCAGCACCAGCCATGCTGTAGACCTTGGAATGGTGCCACTATCTACATGGGGGCAATTCAGACCTTCCAGGCCAAAAAGATGAACTTAGCTGAACCCCACTGGATACAAGGGAGCTACACCATCTCTCTGGTATCTCAGATATAAATTTAGATTGGATAAGCAGTGCCCCTGGTCTGNGAATATTACCTGGAATTTCTGATTTTAAAGCTATTCCTAATGAAATAAAAAGGCCTGCATCCTTCCACTTGAGAATTAGTAATAAAGTTTTGCTGCTTTTCCATTCTGAATGTTGGTTGTGTTTATTTTCTTGTATTATTTCCAAGATAAAATTGGTTATTTCAGAGAACCTTCTTTCCCTGTAAATACAATGTATGTGTGTAAGTGGTGTTTGGTTGGTTTTCATGAACTACAATGTGTTTGCATTGTTACACTGGATTAGTGCAGTAATCCAAACTGGGTAATTACTGTTTGTCACCAGTGTCTCACCAGGCTCCCTCTGCCAACGGCCTTCAAACAAGGGACACTTGTGTCCCAGATTGATGATGTCTGGATTAACCACACGGGGTAAAACAAAGCATGTGGAATGAGGTGAGACCTAATTTCAGACTGTGGTAGCTGCTTCTGCTGGGACTGCAGCTCTCAGAGCCAGCCGAGCACGGCAGGGAACACCCTGAGCAGGGGGCAGCAGCTGGGAGAACACCCTGAACAGCTGGGAGAACACCCTGAGCAGGAGGCAGCAGCTGGGAGAACACCCTGAACAGCAGGGAGAACGCCCTGAACAGCTGGGAGAACACCCCGAACAGGGGGGGCAGCAGGGAGAACACCCTGAGCAGGAAGCAGCAGCTGGGAGAACACCCTGGACAGCAGGGAGAACACTCTGAGCAGGGGGGCAGCAGCAGGAACACCCTGAGCAGCAGGGTAAACACCCTTTGCAAGGGGGCAGCAGGGAGAACACCCTGAGCAGGAGGCAGCAGCAGGAACACCCTGAGCAGGAGGCAGCAGCAGGGAGAACACCCTGAGCAGGAGGCAGCAGCAGAAACACCCTGAGCAGGGGGTAGCAGCAGGGACAGCTCTGCTGCACTGTTCTCCCCAGGAACCAACACAGCCCACATGTGTCAGACAGGTCACGCTGGGGTACTGCGCTAGCCCTCAGTTTTGACAATAGCCTGAACAGGAGCACTGTGAGGGGGGTCTCAGCACTGATCAAGGGGGGATTGCACAGGCTGGTGTCCTCAAGTGCCACAGAATTCAGAACACATGGGGAGATGGCGTTCAAGCACATGGTTTAGTGGTGAACATGGTGGTGGTGCTGGGCTGGTGCTTGGTCTTGGTGCTCTTACAGGTCTTTGTGACTGTAATGATTCTGTGATTCCATGATTTTAAATTGAAATACTGGAAATCTGACCTGATGAGAGCTTGACTTCTGGTAGGTTTAGATGGGATACTGGGAGGAAGTTGGAGGAACCCTGTGAGGGTGGGCAGGCCTTGGCACAGGGTGCTGGGCTGTCCCTGGATCCCTGGCAGTGCCCAAGGCCGGGCTGGACAGGGCTTGGAGCAGCCTGGGACAGTGGAAGGTGTCCCTGCCATGGCAGGGGTGGCACTGGATGGGCTTTGAGGTCCCTTCCCACCCAAAACATTCCATGATTCTGTGACTACCAGGTGGCCCCTGGCTACATCCACCAGTGAGCTGCTGGCCCGCTGTGATCACGGACAGGATGTGAGGAACAGACACATTACCTGCCCCAAAGCCACCACGAGCACAGACAAGGTAATCTGGAGAGCAGGAGCTCATTCCAGAGCCGCTTCTCCAGCAGTGCAGATCCATGGGCTCTTTGATAGTGGAGAAGGTGGTGAATCTTCCCCTTGACTCCATCCATATGGGTGACTCATCCCAGCTGCCACTCTGGGTTTGATCTGCTCAGGCTCTGCATGTGTACATATCAGATTATCTGGGTTAAGTGCAGCTTTGCTTTCGCCCTTTATCTGTCTGCTCTGAAGCTGTTTAACATGATCTGCCTGTTTTTATGCCAGCTCAGTTTCAGGAGTCCCAGGCACTGACTGGCACTGAGCACGGAGCTGACTTTTTCTGCAGTGACCGCAGGCTTGGTCACTCATCTCACAGGTCTCTAATGCAATTCCCACTCCTGCTGCTGACAGAATTGGAAAAGTCTCTTCAGTGGTTGCACAAGTCATCCCCCTCTAATTCTTCACAGTGACTTTTTTAATGTGGAGAAATCCCACATTATTCTAAGAAGCAGAACCAACATCTGCATGGAACTCTGGGCATGGGAACAGAAACGTGGTCTTGCACAGTTTCACTGTTAGAAGTTGTTTGCTTTTTTAAAGAAAGCTGCCTTCAATTAAAGGGGCTGATGGGGAATAATCTGCGAAGAATCAGTGTTGTATTTATACAGCAGCACTGTTTGGGTACCAGGGCAGGAAGCTGTTGTGAGGATTTGCTGTTTTGTTGTTTACCAATGCTCAGCCCTGATGGCTGTCCTTTCCTCCTGGGGAAAACCCAGGAAGGGTCCTCGACCTAAGGAAGGAAGGTTCCTGGGATCAGGTCACCTGGCCTTAACCACAACTCCACTGGAGAGTCCCCCGTGCAGACAGGGGGATTCAGAACATCCAGTATGACCTGAGTAAGAGAAAATCCAGACCTGCTTGGCTGGGCCAGTCCCCACTCTCCCTCAGGAACAAGGATATCCAGAGCCAGAGCTCACCCTGCACTACCGTCTTCAGTAGTCACGCGAGACACATTTTAATTCCTAGTCCAGACTGGTTGCAGTTTGAACCTTCCTTCTGAGGGGACGAGGTGATCTCTGTGGTCACCAGGGACAGGACCTGAGGGAATGGCTGGAGTTGTGTCAGGAGGGTTAGGTTAGATATCAGAAAAAGGTTCTGCCCCAGGGGGTGGCTGAGCAGTGGGATGGGCTCCCCAGAGCAGCGGTCACAGCACCAAGAGGTGTTCGGACAATACTCTTTGGCACACGGCGGGACCCTTGGGAACATGCCTGTGCAGGGCCGGGAGCCGGGCTGATGGTGCCTGTGAGCTCCCTCCGTGACTCACCCACAGCACTGCTGGGGCAGAGAGAGGGCAAACACGGCGTGGCACGCAGGGGCACTGTGTGCCTGCTCTGTCCTCCCTGAGGAGAAACAGCCTCACTGCGCAGCGGCTCCTGATTTCAATGCTGGTTTAGGGTTATTCAATAAATGAGGATTCACCACAACGGCAGGTCAATGAACTGCACCTTTTCATAGGCGGTGAGCAGCACGGGCCCTGTGCCACTCCCGAGCCGTTCAATCCCCCCGCTCCAGGATCCTCTCCCGGGCTCCGCTCGGCCCTCGCCGGGCTCGGCCTGGGCCTGGCAGCGCCCGCCTCTGTCGCGTCACCGGGGAGCGTCAGCGCGCAGCGTCACGTGATGACGTCATCGGGACGGGCCGTGCTCTCGCTGCTCCCGACCCGGCCATCCCAGCCTGGCGGTACCGCCGCTGCTCCCGACCCGGCCCGGCCCGGCCCATCCCCGCCGGTACCGCCGCTGCTCCGGGCCCGGCCCATCCCCGCCGGTACCGCCGCTGCTCCCGGCCCGGCCCGGCCCATTCCCGCCGGTACCGCCGCTACTCCGGGCCCGGCCCATCCCCGGCGGTACCGCCGCTGCTCCCGGCCCGGCGGCAGACACGCAACCGCCGTTGTTGGGCCACACGCGGCCGGTGCCGCCGGTCCCTCTCCGCCCTCCGGGAGCTGCGGCTCGCCCGCCAGCCGGGGGGTGCACACGGAGGTGGGAGGCACCGGGACAGGAGGGCCCGAACACGGACATGCCCAGGGCCCGCAGATGGCGAAGCAAGCGGTGATGGCAGTGGGAGCTGTGCCCAGGGCCCGCAGATGGCGAAGCAAGCGGTGATGGCAGTGGGAGCTGTGCCATGGGACGGCCTGCAGGGCTGCGGCTCTGGGCTCTTTGGTGCTCCATGTGTGTGACCTGATGGTGGCTGAAAGCACAGAACCAATAAAAACGACACGTAGCAGGACCAGAGTGGCACTGAACTACAACCAGAGCTCCATCTCCTGCAGCAGCTGCTGGCCGGTGGGCAAGGCTGGAGATCAGCATTCCCCAGCCTCCGGTTATCCCGGATGTTCCAGGGGCCACAGGAACAGGTGAAATTGTTGTGGTTTGCAGCTCCCAGGACAGCCCCTCCTGTCTGAGGGCAGGCAGTCCTTCAGCAGAATCCCACAGTTATTCCAGACACCTCCCTGCTGTTCTGTATGGGGGAAGGACCAACGATGCCATTCCTCAGCTCACAGACCAAGGCCAGGCAGGACTGACCCTGGAACCAAGAGAACTTGCATTTGGCAGAATCAGAGGGGTGGGCAGTGCAGGCTCACAGCTGGAGTTGTGTCCAGATGTGACATTTCCCACCCTCCTTCTCCCAGAGCCCAGCTGTGAATCGCTGCTGCTGCTCAGGGCTGTCAGCTGCAAGTTTCTTGCAAACCTTGCAGCCCAGCCAGCTGGGCTCTGCTCTTTGCCTGTGCCACCTTGCAGATCATTCTCTCCGTATACTGAACTGGGTTATTTCTGTTCCTGTCTATATATAAATAATAGAATCATAGCATGGTTGGGCTTGGAAGGCATCTTACAGACCATCTGCTTCCAGCCCTACATGAATCATACCTAAATAAATATCCCTAAACAAACAATTGCCATTGATGATGTTTCTGTGTTCACTTTTGTCTGAAGGGGTAAACCACTTCCCATTACCTAATCAGGGTTCAGTTGTGGGGACAAATGATACACACTAAGAGAGGAGCCTGGCAGTAAGCCTGGCCCAAGGGAGAGAGAGCAGGTAATCAAACAGAGCCTGTGTGAGGCTGGCAACTGCAGCTCTGAGCCCTCACTGACCAAGGAGCAGGCTGTGCCTCAGGAACCACGTGCCATGGCCAAGGCCCCTCTTCCAGCTGTACCTGTAACACAGGTGGAACACTGAGGCTGAGGTCTGGCACCACCCTGGCTCTAGGAAAAGGAAATCCACCCTCTTCTGAGACTGCTCCTGCTTCCCTGGGGTGGCACAGCACGGTGCCCATCCACTGAACCAGACTCAGGAAAACCTGACTGAGCTACTGGAAATGGGGTTGGTTTTTACCAGTTAAACTATTTTTAAAAACTTCAATAATATAAACAAAATAGTGTTGGAGCTTTTTTGTTTTTCTTTGTTTGTTTGTTTGTTTTTAATACAGCCAAATAAGGAAAGCCAAGAGACTGAAGATTTTGCCGGTATCACTGTTCCATATTGGGTTTTTTTTTCTCATCCCTGAATATTGATATTCTCAACTGGCAGTAACTGGGGTGTACACTGATTCCTGCTCCCAAAAGCAGGAACACCAGCAGCATCTTTGCTGGATTATGCAGTGAGTAACAACCACCAGCAGAGCGTTGATACTGAAACTGCAGACTTGACAGAGGGGAAACCACTGTGACTAAAGGCTCTAAAATGCAAAGTAAACTTTATTATCCTTGAACCACAAAATAGATTTCTTTGGTTGTACAAATTTCACTAGTTACAGTCTTGATGCGCTAATTTTCCCTCGGAGTCTCTTGGGAGAGAACGGGAGAGAATCCAGAGCCTGGCACCAGGTACCGCACAGGGAAAGGAGAGAAGAATCACAAGTTAGTCACCAAAACCCAGCCAGGATTGTTTCCAAAACTGCTCTTGTTAAAAAGCAAATGCTAAAATTAGATTTAAAAAGGAAAAGCTCAAATTGCTGATGATGGAGGCAGCTGCAGCTGCCATGTGAGATTATCAGAGTTCCCCTTCACAAGTCTGTAAAATCAAAACATACAGAGTCAGTTAAAATGATCCGCTGGATTTTGGCATGAAAGGAGAGGCTCAACTAAAAAACTGCACCCAAAAAACTGCATCCAGCTCTTTCCTTCAGCAAATGTACAAGCAGATGTGCCTGTCAGTGCCCGGCCACTGTGAGGCTCAAGGTCCAACCCTGGTCTTACTGCGGAGTCAGAGAGCACCAATGGAAGGGAACGGGATTGTGCCGAGCTTGGACCTTCCTCACGGTGAGAGGCAGTGATAAAAAGAAAAAGAAAAGGGTTGTTTCCCCTCACTAGTGGCAGCAGAGGCTGATGGCAGAGTTGGGAGCAGCAGCTGTGACTTCCACATCTGCAGAGCTCACATGATTCAGAACTTGCTCACAGCCCTTGTTCCACATGTGGAAAGCAGGGCTCACCCCCCACTCCTTTCTCATTTTTCTTTTTCCCTCTTGTGTGGGCAAACGTGCATTTTCCCTGTCCTCCATGGGAAGGGGCCTGAAGCCAATGAGCTGGCAAAGTGGAACTGTGTGGTTATTGCAAGGCACAGGCCAGCCCCATCCTGCTCCGTGGTGCTCCTGGTGCTCCCTGCCAGCCCACACCACACCAGGCACCCCGTGACATCCCACCCCACCCTACAGCCAGTGTGGGCACTGTGGACTGCCCACCAGCATCTCCATGTGCAGGATCCTGTAACTCCCAACCTGACTCCAGCAACTCCACATTCTACCCATCCCCAGTTCCTGAACTCTATCCACTAAGGTACCTGCTGTCACACCTCCCACCTCTGCCACCGTGTCCTGCCCCCTGTGCTGCTCCCACTGCTGTCACACACCCCTACACCCCTGCTCTGGCTGTCAGCCCTGTCCCATTCCTGCCCCAGCTGACCAGTTCAGCCCCAGTGCCACAGGAGACAGACTCTTCCACTCGTGTGCTCTGGAGTGGCTCCCACCGTGGTGACACAGGGGGACGTGCCCATCCAGGGAGGGAGCTGTCCAAGGACAGCACAAAGCCCCAGCAGGAGCAGTGTCCCGCCAGGACAGAGGCAGGTGGCAAAGAACTGGCTCTGTTTTCCTTGAGCACAGAGTGCCAGTGGCAGAGGGAGGCACTTTGCTGGAATTCTGGTGGGGTTTTTTTTCTCTTTTTTCCTTCTTTTTGCCTCCAAGCTTCTCATTCCCAAACACTCCCAAAGGGAAGTGAGGTGACACAGTGCAGGAGCTGGGAGGAGATGCTTTTTTGGCAAAAGACTGGAAATTAAATAGGAGTAAAGGCAGGCTGGACCTTCCTCCTGATTCCCACCAGAGGAGAAGCTCCTTTTAACCACTACAAAACCCAAGCTGAGGCAGTAACAGCTAGAGCCCAACACACTCTCACACTCCTACATTCTCCCTGTCCTACTCTTCCCCACACACAATATTTACAGGCTAAAAAGCTGCCCACTGTCCTGGCCACCCTTCCTCTCCATCTGCCAGCAGTCAGTCCAGTGTTGTCCCAGTTTTGGGATGTGCCCCAGTGCACTGTTGGGTGAGAGACGAGGGCGGTTCACAGCCCCAGAGGAGTCAGTTGGCCACAGAGCTCACGGGGAGCTCAGTCCCATCCAGAGTCTGTAGGCAGGGGGGCCGCCTGCTGCTGTCCCTGGAGCTCCCGAAGGGCTGTGCCAGGCCAGTCCATTGCCCAGGCTGTGCCAGGCCAGTCCATTGCCCAGGGTCACCTATGTGGGGACAGCGGTCTCCAGGCTGCGCCGGCTGTGCCGGAGCTTCCGCTTGCTGCTGTACAGGGCCATGTCCTCCAGGGCTGAGGGAGCTGCTGCTGATGGATCCCCTGCTCCCAGTGCATCCTCCTCCTCTGGCTGCCCGTCCTGCTCCCGGGGAACTGCAACGACAAGAGGTGTTTGGATCTGAAGACAAAGCCCTGGGTTAAGTCAGGTGAGATCCTGAGAGGAAATCCTTCCCTGTGAGATGGTGAGGCACAGGCTGCCCAGAGGAGCTGTGGCTCGCAGCATCTCGGTCTGATGGAAGGTGTCCCTGCTCATGGCAGGGGTGGGACTGGGTGATCTGAAAAGTCCCTTCCCAGACAAACCATGCTGTGATTCTGGCAACACACAGCTGGCACAGTTAATGCAGATGTTAAGGCTATCATAGGATGACAGAATGGTTTGTGTAGGAAAGAACCTTAAAGCTCATCCCATTCCACCCCTGCCACAGGCAGGGACACCTTCCACTGTCCCTGGTTGCTCCAAGCCCTGTCCAACCTGCCTGGAACACTTTCAGGGAGTGTTCCAAGGTATTGCCAGGTGCTGGATTTGGGACAGCACTGGTCTCAGTCACTCACAGTAACCTCCTGCCCAGAACTCCCTGGTGACCCACAGCTCATGTAGGAACCACTGTGGGTGCTGGGAAGGAAGAGCCATGTGTGAGGAGACACCTGCCTGCAACACCCCTCCTTCATGGAACGTGACTGAAGTGCAAGCTGCATGGAACATCGAGTGTCCTGAAATGCTTCTGCTCTCCAGAGCAGGGATCCACCCTGGCCTGGGTCTGCAGGGGCCGAGGGGTCCCTCTGTCACAGAGGCGCAGGAGAGTCTGGGTCTAAGACTGGCCCAGCTGGCCAGGAGGGCTTTAAACTTAGGGGCACCACAGACATAGTGGGACAACTGCTGTGCCTCAGGTGTTGGATGGGAGGATCCAGACCCTCAGGGAAGGACAGGGGCAATGAGGTGAGGTCATGCCCAGCTGGATGCAGGGAGCTGCTCTGAGGAGCTGACCAGAACTCAAAGGTCAGGACTGCAGGGACAGGTGACATTCCTGACCAGGGACAGCTGACATCCTGAGGATGAGAGAAAACAGGAACTACTGGAGGAAAGCACAGACATTGCCACCAGTATGAATCCAGAGATTCCAGTTTTGTGTTGGCATTTTGGTGGGAAAGAACCTGTGAAATGCAAGTCTGGAGAAGAACAGGATGGATGCAAGTTCTTGGAGTAGTGGTATGGCTAAAAAGGCTGGACAGGGATAAATTAAAGCCACAGGAGGGCAGAGAGATTTAAATTAAAGCCACAAGAGGGCAGAGAGAACATGTTTGGTTCCTGAGTGTCAGAGCTGCAGAGTTCACTAGCCAACAGCCATTAGGGCAGGTGCAGGATGGGGATGCACCATTCTTGAGGCAGTTGCTGCCCACACCAGACAGCCCAGGTGGGCAAGGAGCACAGGGAAAAAGCAGCTCCTCACATCCCATAGGCAGGTTTCCAGTAACAGCAGCAGCACACAGTCATCAGGGGAGTTTCTGCAACCTGAGGGTTACAGGACTGGGAAGCAAAAGTCTCCAGGTGATCTGGAGAAGTCATGCCACAACAAAGGGAACACTGCTTGGCTCCACCCTGAACTGCTGCTCTGCAGTTCAGTAACTCCACGGCCTCATGGAAACCTTGGAATAAAGGTTTTTAAATCCTTTTAAGAGATGATGACCATGAAGTCAGACCAGAGAATGGAAGGAACTGTATCTACATGGGCAAGAGGACGAGGGTGTGCTGGGAAGAGTGAGATGCCAACACTTTCCTGTAGTTGGATTTCCTCAGAGTTCCTGATGTAATGGTTTGCTAGCACAAAGTTTCAGAATTGCTGTGAGTCAAAAAGCCGTCATTCCATGATCCAGGACAATTCTGATTATGCTGTCCGGAATGCTGCACTGCCTGGGAGAGTGAGATGGGATGGGGGGCTCTGAAAAAGCCAGGAGAGCTTGGTCCCATGCCAGGAGAGCTGACTGGCATCCTCACCTCCATCCTTTACAGATGATGTGGGAAAAACCTGCTTCTTGTTTGTGTGCCTCACTCACATCACAGCTGATTTAAACATTACTTCAGGACTGAGGGCTGGGTCTCTCCATGAGCACCAGATTTTCTTTCTGGCTTTCATCCCATTTGAGGGCCCCACAGAGCAGGGACAAGCGACAGTGAGCTCTGGGTGCCCTAAGCAGCAGCTACTATTCCCCAGACCTTCCCTGAGCTCTCAGTTCCCTGCACTGCCTAAACAAAGAACCTCAAGAGAATAACCCAGAGCTTAGAGGATGACTCTGAGGGATGAAGAACAGATCTTGTTCTCAGGAAAGTAAGTTTGTGTTGAGTCCTGCAGTAGAACCTCCTTCTGGAAACAGCTCAGCCATGGGTCAGCTGTCAGGGATGCAGCCTGGGCTCAGAGGAATTTGTCAAGATAAAAGGAACTGTTTTGTTTTTTTTTTTAAATAAAGGGGTGAAACATGCAAAAAGGGTAGAAGCAAACCAGCACCAACTGTTAGAGGCAACAGGAGGCTACACAGCAGGCAGGCTCTGCCCAGCTCCATGGTGCTGCTGCAGCCCCTGGAACCGGCTGGGTGAGTGTCAGCTGTCTGTTACAGGAGGGACAGGCAGACACAGCCCAGCTGGACAGCCCAGAGGTCCAGCTGCACACCTTTAACTCCTGCTGACTGAGGTGGCCATGACCCACGAGTGTACCTGGGATGAATTTACCTGCACCAGACCCTGTTCCAGCAAAAGGGGCACGAGGCAGCCCCCGCATGATGGACATCATGCACCTGCAGCAGGTGACAGAGGCCAAAACCTCCCTGCCACATCTAACTGCCACTCTACTCCAGGACACAAACTGGAGAAAAACAGGCATGCTTGTAACACAGCACACTTGGAAAATTAGTCATCACTGAAAATGATGCAAATATGCAAATATCCTACCCAAAATGAACGTGGTAAGCGTGGAGTTGTCATTCTAGAACAGACAAAACATGGCATTGCTTCAAGCAACAGAAGGTGAGCTCCTCAGGGTGGTTCCACAAGGCAGGGGAACCCTCCAGACCCAGAGCAGGGAGTGACCAGAACAGCCAGGACTGCCTGGGCCTGGCCTGGGCCTGGGCTGGGCTTACCTGAGTTACTCCGGTCATCGACGTATCTGAGGTCATCAGCTGCATCAGGGGACTGGAAGGGAAATGTGATCATTCACACCTGTAACACCTGAGCCCAGGGACTCCCCACCCCACCGAGGGGACACTGCCCTCACAGGGACTGGCACTGCCCAGTGGGGACACTGACACAGAGGGGACTGGCACTGCCCAGTGGGGACACTGCCACAGTGGGGATACTGACACAGAGGGGACACTGCCACAGTGGGGACACTGCCACAGAAGGGACACTGCCACAGAGGGGACACTGCCACAGAGACTCCAGCTGGAATCCCTCGCGCCTGGGTTGAGCACCCTGGCCTGGCCTGTGTGCAGGAAGGAGAGGAAGAAACACAAAAGGCACAAAGTGTAGAGTGAAGGAAAAGGCTGTGAGCTGAAAGAGGGGAGATTTGTGTTGGATTTGAGACAGAAATCCTTGCCCATGGGTGGGCAGGCCCTGGCACAGGGTGCCCAGAGCAGCTGTGGCTGCCCCTGGATCCCTGGCACTGTCCCAGGCCAGGCTGGATGGGGCTGGGAGCGGCCTAGGATAATGGAAGGTGTCCCTGCCATGGCAGGAGTGGGATGGGATTTAAGGTCTCTCCCAACTCAAACCATCCCAGGATTCTGTGAACTATTGCACCCAGAGACACTGCCTGAGGATTTGGAGGAGCAGCCTCCTTTGGAGGCACCTTCTCAGCTGCATGCAGACCCAGTGCTGTACCTGGGGAAATCTGGGTGGTCTGGAGCTGCCACAGGGCTCAAGCAGCCAGCCCCCAACTCTCTTGGGACAGAATTGGAGAGGGCACGTCCCGAAGGAAGGCACCCAGGAGAATGAGGAATGACTTCCAGGAGCAGAGCAACACCACAAAGGGCAGGTGTCAGTGAAGAACAGGCACCAAATAAAGCAAAAGTACCTGAGAATCCTCACCCTGCAGCTCTGCCACAGCCAGCCTGCCTGCAGTGACACACCTTTGTGTCCCCACAGTGAGGTGAAGCCCAGTGTGGCAGTTCTTGCTGGCTCTCCATGCACACAATCTGCTTCATGCTCTGTATATAGAACTAAAAAACCACCTAAAACCCTTCAGACACAGGGTATCTGCTCAATTCAGATGTCACAAATGCCATCAGGGACTGACTGACCCAGGCAGTTACAGCTCCCAGACCTACAAGATTGGTTCCAGTGGCCCCCAGAGCAGGGGCCAGGGAGCAGGGCCAGAGCTGGCAATCCATGACAAAACAGCTTAAAACAGCCCATTTGAGGAAGGAGAAGCACCTCACCATGGCTTTCACTCTCAGAACCAGGTGTTGCCTCTACAGCTCACTGCCATCAGAACTACAGCTTGAGAACAGGCACCCCAGGTGCTCCTGGGCAGGACACCAGGCACAGCCCAACTGCAAGTTCACATCTGCTCCAATTTGGCATTTGCTAGCCATCATTTCTATAACTTTTTCTTCCCTTTTAGTTCTCATCTTTCACTTAAAAATATTTCAGGAGCCATTCTGGTGAAGATGCAGATGTTTTCTATCTGCAAAGCTTTTGTCATTCATTTTAAAACCAGCTGGACCAACCTCTTCCTAATTCCTCTTGGCTGAAGCCTGCAACAAGCCCTCAGTTTTCAGCAGGACTGGTGTCCCTGCCCCTGCACAGGCAAGGCCTCTGCAAAGGGCTTCCCCAGATCCCTCAGCCTCAGCTCCTCCACCAAACCAAGGCCTGAGCTATGCAGAGCTGGCTCAGCATGCAGTTTATACCTGGATTTCGTAAACAGGTTTGGAGGAAGGAATAGCAGCAAATTCCCGGTAGTCAAACTTCTTTTCAGACATTGACTAGAAGGGACAGCAGAAGGGAAGAAACAGAGAAGAGAGTGAGGGAGAGGAACGGCTGGAGAGGCAGCAGCAAGCTGAGCAGTCCAAGCAGAGATCCCAGCAGAAACAGAGGGACATCCTCAGGGAGAGGCAGGAGTGCCTGGACAGAGCCTGGGACGTGGGACACCCCTGGGACACTGCCTTTGGAGCTCTCCTGGTGGCAGGAGGGGTTTGAGTCACAGAGGAAACATCACCTGCTCCAGTGAAATGCTAGTGCACACCAAGTCAAGTAGGAAAGCTGGTTTGGGGGGAAATTCATGGCAAGATTTCTGATAGCCAGAGCACAGTCAGAATTTCAACCCAGGGCTGTATTATGGTGAGACCTGGCAGGACAAGGCTCTCTCTCTGCTGCTGCTCCCCCTGCTTTCCCTGGGCTGTCTCACCAGCTCTTACAGTGCTGTGCAACAATGGCCCATGGCATTTACTCAGGGCTAGGAAAAGGAAAATGCTGATTGCAGCTGCAGGTCTGCCTTGTGTTCTTGAGGAAACACAGGGCCAAAGTCCCTGAAGTGAAGTGAAAAGCTTTCAGAACTCAGGCAAAGGCTTTCAGAACTCAGGCAAAGGCTTTCTGGACCAGGGAAAGGCCTTCTGAACCTGGGGAAAGGCTTTCTGAACCTGGGGAAAGGCTTTCTGAACTGGGGAAAGG
>VYZP01027925.1:0-31116 GCA_013400635.1 Hypocryptadius cinnamomeus | reverse complement strand
TGCCAGCAAACTTTATTTGGTATTGCTGTAAGTGTATTCCTGGCTTGGAGACTTCAGGAAGAATCTCTTTATCCTAACATATGTATGGTGAAAACCTCCCCAGTGTCATATTGCATTGAGATAAGCTGGAGTGTCTTTTTGCTGCATCTCACCTGGGAGACCTTCCATATGAAAATACCTTTGTTTTTTAACCTGAGTTGTTTGCTTAAATAAGGGAAAACTCGTATAATCTAGGAGCCTTCAGGTTGTTTTGCTTGTGAGGATAACTGGAGATGGAGCCACATACGTTTGGATTTTTTTTTTTAAATTTCTGTTTATTTTCCATATTTCAGGATATGCACAAAGATCTGACTTCCTTGAAGAAGGAAGGAATAGCCAAAAATGTTTCCCTTTCTTCCAGGTGTTTTAGGGCTGAGCAGACATTCCCTTTCAGTCATAGCACTGGGGTCATGTTTTGGCTGTTTCCAGACTCTCTGAACTTAGGATTCCTGAGTTTCTGAGCTCCCACAGTTTTGCCTGATGCTTTTGTAATGTAAGGTGACATTTTTGCTGTGTGTAACCCTACTGAAAGCCATGCACAGACTTAAATTCCTGAGCAAAGATGCAGAACCTTGTGTTCTGGATGGAGGTATGTCCTGTGTTTCCATGGGCCTAAGGTTAGTATTTCAGCTACATGAGCCTATAGAGGAGCATAATGATTTCTCAGAAATATCAGGAGTGGAAGTTAACATTTCAGTGAAACTTGAATTGATCTGGATTGCCAGGAATTCGCTGACTGTGGTAAAATTCTGCAGGGCAGGAGGTGGGTGGGTGACCAGACTTCAACACACCGGCACTTGCTCCAGAAGTAACACTTGGTTATTTGTACCTTCAGGCTGAAGTTGCTGCTTGCTGAGTCTCTGTTAGCTCCACACTTGTCAGTTTTGAATTCAGTAGCACCTCAGGCTCAGTTTGTTTCTGTGCATGTGGAATGTGCTGGTTCCATCCCTCAGCAAGCATGGAGCACCTGCACTGCAGAATACCTGCTTCTGCAGGCACTTAGAGGAACCAACATCAGGAACTGGCCTTTTACCCCTCTTGGTGAACTTTGCTCTGTGTTAGTTCAAGGGCTGCAGAGTTCATGAGGGAGCCCACTGGGATGGTTCCTTTGAGGGTCTTGTTGAAAGCTGGTTAATTTGAAACACATGGTGTGAAATGCCCTGCATATGATCTCCAATTCCCATGAGACAGCAACACGTCTGAAAACTTCTATCTGCTTGGGGTGCAGGCCAGACTAGGGAAGGTTGCAGTTGAGCCATAGTGCACATTTTTATTGCTTAAAGGTATTTTTGTTGACAGATTTATTGTTCAGCCACAGCTTTATGCAGTTAGCTTTTGGCAGCTTGCTTTTCTGTATATTAAAATGAGATTGTTTCAGATATTTCAAAACAAGGCACATTTTCATAAATCAAATGGCTGTCTGATCATTTTTCACAGGAAAAATGTTTTGCTGAGTAGTACTTCTCAGCATCAGAACTGCGGCACATGGCACTAATATGAGTGAGAAAGGATGATGGATGGGTGGTGCTGGTTTGGGAGTTTTAGACTTGAGCATTTATTTCTTCAGAGGCAAAGCGTGATGGCCATGCATAGTGGCAGTGTGGATTGTCCTCAACTGTATAAGCTGTCTGCCTGGTGCCCTGAGAGAGGAACCGAGTGGGCAGCCAAGGAGCAGAGAGATGGAGATGGGTAAAGCTGGCAGGAGCAGCTTTGCAGCTTGTCAGTAACTTTGTTGAGCAGCCAAAGGAACGTGGTGGCTCTAAAGCTGCTGTTCAGAGACTCATCTAACTTCACCTGGTCATACTCAGCTGACATTGGGTCAACCTCGTGTGCCTCGGTGTTGCCCCTTCTGTCTCCAAACCTATCTCCATGTGCATCTTCAGTCTTGGAGAGAAGCTTGGGAAGTAAAATGCATCTGAGGATTGCAGTGCAGATTCCCTGTCTCCTGTATTCTTGCCTTGATTTACAAAATGAGATGTGCTTGTCTTGCCTTAGCAAAATCTTGTTTAATTCTGTTTTTCTAAAGAGAGAAATGTTGCACTTTTCAGACAGCTGACATGTCAAGTGTTTAGCAGCAAATGAAAGTGGGAAACAGGCCTTATGCCTTCTCAGTTTGATGGGAGACTAACATTGCTGTCTGGAAAAGGTATTCCACCCCTGTTTTCCTTGCTTTGTTGTTATACTGAAGATAGAGTATTTCTTTGCAACTCCAACCTTATTTCATACCTAGTCTGTGCACACTTGTGAGTATGAATTTTGAGCAGCACAGGCTCTTCAGTGACAGCTCAAAGGAGCATGTGTTGCCCTAAATGATTTGCTTTGCACATGTTGTACCTGTGATCTCTAACACCCACATCCCCTCTTTTTGTGGTTTTTTTTTTGTCTAGTTCTGTATCTCTCTTCACCCTGCTGCAGTCACTGCATGCACCTTGCAGCTGCTTAACCAGGAACAGCTGAGGCTGCTGGGGGGGGACATGGAGGCAAGGGATTTATATTCCAAGAGCTTCTCTCTCCTCTTGCAACATCGTCCCAATCATTGTTCTTTGAAATAATGATTTTTTTTTTATTTGTATAAATTCCTTGGCTTAAGCACTGTGAGATCAGCAAGAAATGAGGAACTCTTCTGAAACCCAGCAGGCAGTGCCCTCTGGGTCTGTGTGTGCATTGCAAAGTCATCAGTCATTCAGTTGTTGACTCAAAGTTATTCTGGTTTGCCAGCATGCTTATTCCCTGCTGAGTTACAGCCACAGATAACAAAAGTGAACTTTGTATTTTTCAGAGTGTAGTCTTTTCCCAGATTTTATTTGTTGATGTCTTTTGTGGTTTGGTTTTGCTTTAGTTTTGCTTGGAATTTCCTTGGGAATGTTCTATAGGCAGAGAAGGTAGTGCTTGAGAAGTGAATTTTGCCCCAGTTTCTCAAAATTACTTCTGAGGGGATCAGTAGCATTCATCTCTTGCACTGTGCTGTCCAGACAGCTCGACATGGTTTGCGCAAGAAGGTTTAGTGAGTGTTGTTTTGGGATGTGGGTGCTCAGAGGGGTCTCTGAGTGCAGATGGAGCCCTGTGGCACTGGCTGGAAGTGTGACAGGAAGTCAGAAATACAGCTTATTGCTTGTGATAACAGAGGGCAGTTGTTAACTTGGGAAAGGTGATCTGCAAGTCGTTATAACTCCTGTTCTGGATGAATGGAATTGGCTAAGGTGGAAGAGGCCAAAAAACCCCACACCTCTAGCTGGAGTTTCTGATATTTAATGCAGTGTCCCAAGCCTCATCTGTAGTGCATTAAGGTATGGCTGCAACTGGTTATCCTCTCACTGGTCTTGGAAAGGAGCTGTTTCCTTGTCTGATACACTCACAGTCTGTGCATTCTGTTTGCTTCACACACTTGCTCTGCAGACTGCAGAGGGATTTTTACAATTGGCTAAAGGATGTTGAAAAGTGTTTTAAGCTTGTAATCTTGTATCGAGTGCCTTAGGGGAGTATTGCCAATTGGTCCCTCAGGAGAGACCATGTTTAGTGAGAGGCAAAGGGGGGGACTAATCTCTTGTGCATGAGCTTGGCATGTCCCCCTAAACCAAAGCTGACCTAATCCAGAAAGGCTTCCAGGTACTTTGGAAAAGGTGAGAGTAATTTTCTGGGGTTTTGTTTTGCTCTGCAGTTGTTGCAGTTAAGTGGAACCAAAGTCAGCTGTGATGGGAAGGACTTCTACTGAATTGATGTGGTTGGGGATACAAAGCATCTCTTTGCATAGGGGATGCATGTTAATGCAACAGCTTCTAGCTACTGGTGTGATCATTTGATCTTGCAAATATATGTAGTTCTTGGGTTGGTTGAGATTAATATTTTATTTGTCCTAGAACTGAGATTTTAATGATAATAACAATGATAGTATTTATTTATAGCTATAATCCTGTTACATCTGCAGTTTCAAAATGCAATGCAAAATGTTTATTTTTAGAAGGTGGTTATTATAGTTTCAAAATTATTACTTAAGGTATGAAAATAACTCCTATAATAAATGTTTAGTGTTTGTATTCATTGCTGTTAATCCTTACTAGTTTATTTGAAACAGTGTATGCATACATTATTACATGGGTAACTCATTCTCAGGGTTTCTTCTTAGGTTGTAAAATAATGCTTCTTATAAACCCTGGACCTTGAAAAGGGGCATAAGCTGCACTCTTTAAAATGTGAAATACATTAATGATGGGATTTTTTTCTTTTGTGTTTGTGGGTTAAGTATTGCTGTCTGAATCCCTGCCTTTGACCTGTGAACTTTTCAAAAAGTGCGCTTACTTTGGCACCGCGTGGTGGGAGTGCAGGTTACCAGACAGTGCTCTCAGGTGAAGTACCTGTAGTGTCTTTGAGGGAACCCAATTCACTTGCTTTAAGTTCAAGGATTTGGGGTTTAAAGGAAGTCCTTGCTGTCTGCTCTGGGAAAATATCTTGTGGGCACAATATTTAATGTTTTCCCTTGCTTTCCCCCTTGCTCCCAGTCTTATCAACTGCAGCTTTCAATGGTTAATCTACAACATATGCGAGGAGTGACAGTAAGCGTGTGATAAAGGCTGAGACAAACTTGTGAAACTGCCCCTGCAATTTGGGGCAGTGGGAGAAGTACTGGAAATTGGCTTGGCTGAACAACCCAAATTGGTATTGCCAGTTCCCTGATGAGAATGTGGGGCTGCTTTCCTGAGCAGCCAGTGCTGGTGTAGCATGTTGCAATGGCTGTGCTGGTATTGCACAGGTCATCTCCTCTCCTGTCCTGATCCTCTCAACTTTGCTGAGGTGCACTTGGAAGAAGAAGTGATAAGGAAAGAGCCAAGTCAGTCTGTGCTGTGCTTGCATAGTGTGTAATGGGGGAGAGGCCCTGGTGGAGCTGGGCACTGGGCATAGTCACTGGTACATAGGACTAGGTGGGGCTGCTGAGCTGCCTTTCCCTGCCAAGACTTCTGTTCTCAGGTCAGATGTAGAAATATTTCTGGCCTGATCTTCTGGCTGCACTGAGAAACTCACTCACACAAAGTGAGCCTGATGCTGTGCACACTTGCTCCAGGGAGAAAGCTGCAGAGGGGTGCAAGGGCCCTACAGTCATTTTGGGCTTCCCATCTCTCTGGGAGAGCAGAAGATCTAAAAATGCTCCATCTGTTTTCAACAGGTAAAATAACTCTTTTTACTAGAATAAATAGGCAGGAAGGAGACTCTTGAGTTCCTCAGGGAACTTGAAGGTGACTAAGAAAACTGAATTTGAGGCACTGCATTTTAGTATCAAGTTTTGTCCCCACCTTTGGCTCTTTGACAGTCCAAGGTGGACCTGTATATTGTGTGTCCTCTGAGAAGCTTTTATATAGGTAGCTGTTTATATTTCATTCCTTTTCAGATAGGGTGGTTTTGAAGCTAAAACTCTGTTGCCCTGTTTGGGGCTTTAGGATATGGTAGAAGGAAAAATTGGAAGCAAAAGTTTAATGGTACAAAGCATCAAAATATTACAATCTGAGTCACAGCTAACAAACATTATTTGGGGCTTTTTTGGAGGAGAAATAGCTCTTAGATTCTTCTTCATTCAAAGCATGGTTGAAACTGGAGTTCTCATGGTTGAAACTGAGGCTTCTAGCCTGGATGGCTAAATTAGGGTCTTACGCACATTACTGAGGGCTGTTGGGTGTTCTTCACTGTGGTATTTATACCACTCACACATGCTGCTCATCCTGTGTTGTGAACTGCCTTTGCAGTCATCACATCTACCTCGGAGATGTCACACAAAGCTGAATCTCAGCACTCTCTGAAGGCTGTCACATTTCTCTTCATCACTTCAGGATGGCAACTAAAGCTTGCTTAAGTGATGAGGAAGAGGATTGCCCTTAAACATTGCTTAGGGAAGAGGCTTACAACAGGTCTAGTTCAGACTGAAATGTTTGGAAGTTCATACAAAGCTCCAAAAACCTCAGAACCAAGAGGGTAAGTCCAGATAGAAGCTACTAATCTGCTCTGATGTCAGTGGGAGCTGTTTCAGTGTATTCAGTGACAAAAGCCCCTCCATTGGGTCAAAGTCATGTGTGTGCATTAATAATGAAGGAAATACATTATCTGTTGTTTTATGTGGGGAAATGAAGGCTTGCTTTGGGTGTGAATATTCTTCAGTAACAGCTGTGTCTGTGTGATGTCTTGGAAGATTGGAAGTAGTGGTTTCTGCTAGTTTTCAATAAAAATTTATTTGAGCTTTTTGTAATGAGCAGGGAAACCGGGACAGAAGTCAATCTTTGTTATTTGGTTTTGACTGACTTGGTGTAAAGGCAGGACCAGGACTGTAGTTCCTCTTATTATCAGTGTGCTCAAACTGGTGAAAACCCTTCTGCTGAGCCTGGGCACAACATTAAGGGTCCCAGAATGAGTCCAAAGACATCATATCTGTGCTGCCACGTGCTTCTGGGCTTTGAGATTGACTTTGTACACATGGCTTTTGACTTAAGCTGTTCTCCATTGGGACATGAAGGAAGGAGAGCAAAGTGCCTTTTCCAAAGAGCCTCTCTGGGAAGCTGGGAAAGGTCTTTACTCCTCCTGCCTCTGAGCCCTTGCTTGTTTGTGATGTCTAATGATACTTGCCTGCCTTTTGTACGTTTTTATTTTCCATTCCTGCTCATAGGGATATAAATGGTTCTTTTTTTTTTTTTTAATAGGTATATTGCAGTGGATCTGAAGTTGATATAAGAGAGAATTTCTTCTGGGAAGAGAAGCTTCCCTGTAAGGCCAACCCTGAAGATGTGGACTGCTGTTGTGTTCTTCCTGCTGATTTCCATCTGTATATGTGAACACCGGTTTTCTGTCCTGAAAGGGAGAGGAGTCCATGTAGTGCAAATAAACAGGCTTACAAGTGAAGAGCAATGCAGGCAGGCTTGTCAGAGCCCAGGTGCTTCAGGTGAGGTTCTTGTCCCTTGGGTAGAATTCCAGCTGCATTTTCTGCTCCTTGAAGGTCTCTGCTACTCCTTTGACTTAATTCCAGTTGTTTACAGGCATTTACGGTTACAGCTGCTATGTGTGGTGCTGAATAACTTAAGACAGCTTTGGTTAAATTGAATGCAGGACAACTGCTTCCCAGGGCCCTTGGAGCTTCCATAGGAAACAGCTTGTGCTGTTAGTGTGCACTGATGGCGTGCAAAGTGCTGGGTCACTTGAATTGAAGAAATTATTCCCTGCTGCCAGATGTTTGCAAGTGAGCAGTGCTGTTGTAGACAGCTGCACTAGAAGGAGTAATCTTTGCTCCCTGGTATTTGTGTGTGTTTTCTGCCTTAGAAGAAAGCACTTTGTCCTGCAACCAAGCACACGGTTAAATCTGTTGAGGTAAAAGCCTTCTCACTACATCTGAGATGTCTTTACAGAGAATTAAACTTCTAAAAGAGTCTTCTAGTTGTCCTTATGAAGGTCCCAATCTTGTCTAGCCAGATGAGAAAGCTTGTAGCTCCTACAAAAAGCTGGTGCTGCTATGGTGAGGATGAGACCTTGGCTCAGGTGGATGAATATCTGACACTCAGATGGATATGAACCTAATAAAGATGCTGATTTTGATGGCCATTAATGGTCATTTTCCTCATTAAGACATCTAGGTGAATTTACATGGGTTCTAACTGTAGTGCACTTTGTTTGTCCCTGTCTGGGTGAGTGAATTGCTGTTGTCAGGAGATGCTGGTACCAGAAGACAAGTGGGCTGGTAGGCTACATTGGCAATATTGGTTTCATTGATTTTCTTTGGTTATGTTCACTAAGGCTGAATCAGGATCCTTTAAGGCCAGATCTTCTAGATATTGTGTGGTTTGGGGCTTTTTCTTTGTTGTGTTTTTTTTGTCCTTTTTTTTTTCAATTCTTTAATTAGAGTGCCAAAGCAATGTCTTTGGTATCCTAGGTGCAGCAATCCATTTTCTCTGCTGTTTTCAGGGAGCCATCACTGTAATTGGTCTGTGCCCTACCAGAATCACTGCCTCCTCCTGCAGTGTCACCAGCTGAGTGCGTGCCAGAATGCTGGAGAACAAGACATCAAAGACCTGCTTGCAGGTAAAGCCATGTTTCAACCTTCTGGGAAATTCAGGATCCTGATTCTTTTGCTTTAAATGCCTACATTTAACCCTTGATAGGCTTTCAGCTGAGGAAGATGGGTTGTGAAATGCCTGAAGAGTGATTCTGTAGGTACAGTTCACTGGAATAACTGTTTCACTTTGTCCTAGGGACTCTGGCACTTGCATGAGTGCATGATGTGTCTTTGAATAGCTTTTGTAACACTTACTGAGTAACAGTTTGTCTCCATGTTGAAGACATCATTCATTCAAGCCATTTGCACGCCACACGCTGTCCTAGTGAAAACAAAGGCATAACAGATGTATTTATATCTTTTTTTCAGAGAAAGGAAAATGTCCTGGCATTGTTTTTCTCTCAGATTGCCAGGATTTTATTCCAGAGTCAACAGACTGCTTCTTTAATCAGAGCAGCAATTGCTCATGGTGACTTTCCAGTGCCAGGGTATTCAGTTTTATTAAAGTGACACAATAACAAAATGGAGCTTATTTATAATTGGGAAATCAATCTTCTAAAGTTTGTTTCAAGAGTTCACTGTACCCAAGTTTAAAAAAAAGTTTGTTCGTCGTTCTTTTGGGTTGGAAAAGGTTTCTCTGCAATGTAACAACTGGACTTGTGATAAGCAGATGGGATTTATGTCACTATAAATCTAGCTTACTTAGTTGTGAAGGAAATTATCCTGATGTATGAAGGTGTGAGTAGAAATTTCTGTTCAGTTTTGACAAGTGAAAATTACGAATCTAGGCACAAAGGCTTTGTCGATGATGTGTAACTTTGAAAGCATGAATCCTCTTCTCAGGAACTGACATTTGTAAGACTGCTCCTGTTGATACTGTGCTTCTGCATTGTAGCTCTCTACTTCATTACTCCCCTTTTGTGAAATTAACTCCCTGGCTGGGCAAATAGAGGTCTGTGGCAGAAAGAAAACAAACCAAAAACCTCAAAGGGATTTCATGCAATAAAGGCTGGGGGGTCTTGAGTTTTCATGTTCTTGTTGAATTCAGGACTGATTTATTCCACTTGTACTGTGTGTACTGCAGAATACATGTTCTGGTTTGCTTGTTGGGGGTTGAGGTTAGATTTGAGCTTGAGAGATTTTTATTCTTACAAAAGTAATTTGTTTTGTCTTTTGGAAGAAATTGTCAGCAGCAAATGGGAACCAGGCCTGTTTCACCACCAGAGCCATCCCCAGAAGACAGAGAGGATGCTGAATGCACGGATTGACCAACACAGTGTGGAAAACACGTTTTCTTTAATTGCTCAGACTCACAATATTCATTTGAGGCATGTGCCTGGGGTTGAGAAGAGAGATGTCACAACAAATGCAAGCAATGTTACAAGCAATGCTACCACCACTGCCCCTGCCATAACAACAAGCATTACAAATGCAACTTTCTCTACCACTTACCAAGCAACTGCCAAAGCCTCAAACACCCCTGGAGGTTCTGATACCTCTACTACAGCCATACCATCCTCTGCCTTTTCTTCCCCTCATGGTAACATCTCTGCTCCCATTTCCAGCAGTGTCACCCACATGGTGATGACCAGCCAAAAATTAGGAAGCACTAGCTCTGTTCTGGTATTGGCCCCCACGTCTGCTCCTCTCACTGTTCCTTCTGAAGCAAGTACCCAAGCACAGCAGTCTGGGCCAAGTACCACCAGCAGCAGTGCTCTTCACCCTGACAGCCTCCCAACTGCTGGAGCTGACCTGGAGGTGCTGACCACAGCACTGACCACAGCACTGACCACCCCCATCCCACAGGATGCAAGAACACCTTCCAGTGCTTCCACACGTGCCACAGCACCCATCCCAACAGAGAGTTCTTACTCTGTGAATCCAGTGCATGCTACCACGTCACCAGGTCTAAAGCCAGAGGCAAATACAGCCACAGCATCCTTGAATGAATCAGCTTCTCCTCTGGGCTCTACAAGAGGTGCCATGGTTTTAACTACAACCTCTACAGTAGCAACTACGACTGAACATGAAGTAAACTCAACATCTGATGTCTTTTCAACAACCATGGCTCCAACAGATGCAGCCAAAACAACAGCTTTGGGCCTCACAGAAACTCAGGACACAGACAGCGAGTATCTTCTCATTGCTGCCGAGCCCCTGACTCAGTACTTAGTGGATAAAAGTTCACTACTTGCAGTGCTTTTAGTTGGTACGTTCTTTTTCTTAACTGTTTTAGTTCTTTTCCTCATGCAGGCCTATGAGAGCTACAAGAAGAAAGATTACACACAAGTGGATTACCTGATCAATGGAATGTATGCGGACTCAGAGATGTGAGGAGGTGGGGATAAATAGTAGGCAAGAGATGGAAAGGAGATTCAAAGTCTGCGTGACTTGTTTTTCCTTTCTGTCTGCCTATAACACAAACTGAAAGTGCTTCCAAATTTCTAGTGCAATTGAGGAGAAATGCCATGTACTGTATTAAGAAAAAATAATAATTTTTTATTTGACTGTGTAACAGGTTGCTGTAAAACCATAAAAAAAGGAATAATTTTTAACATTTTCATAATGCACAGTAGGTTAGGCCATTATAATTAATTGCAAAACAAATCTAACAAGGTGTAAGTTGCCATCCTCTGAAAATGCTGTAGTGCTTTTCAGCTGTTTACAGTGCAGGTTGTGTTTCATTTGTTTCACGTGTGCTCCTCTGAAAACAGAGCAAAGGATGCTGTCACCTTTTGTGAAGTGCTCCCAAATAGCCAGATGAGAAGTGTGGAGTACTGTTGCAACAGGGGACTTTTAATCCAGTGTGTGTCATATTTCAGTATGCTTCTTGCTTATGAAGAGGTCTGTTTACAAGGTATTGTAAACTCTGTTTACTGCTAACCCAAGGTATCTTTTCACCACGGAGTGGATTACTGTGCCTCTGCACTTAAATGATCTTATTTTTATATTCAGTTAATAAATGGGGCCCTGGAAGGGCAGATCTTCTTGTGTTTCTCGTTTCATTGCTGTCCCTGCCAGTCCAGAAGCAAGCAAATGGGCTTTTGGGGATTAAGTGAATTAGCTCCACTTCAGTATTCCAAGTGTGGGGGCTTTCAAGACCGTGCTGAAAGCATGGACTTGTCACAGAAGATACTGATCATCATCTCCACTACTGCTTCTATAATTTAAAGCCATTATGCTGTCTCCCAGGTGTGCAGACCCACTTACTGCTTATTATTGTTCATACTTAGAGCATCGGCCTCTGGTTTGGGTTTTCTTTTGTGTTTAGGACCAATACAGAGTTGTTAGTATTTTGGAAACTTAATTGCACATGCAGTTGCAACTTGGCTCCCAAGATCTGCAGCTGAGAGAATGAGTAGAAAACACTTGATTTTTAGGCAAGTATTCTTCAGTGATTAGTGCGTCTTATTTGGATGACACGTAAATACCAATTGCAAAGTGCTGGACTGAAGTGTGTTGGGGTTTTGGTAACCATGTTGGTAGCTTGTCTGTCACTTTGAATTGGCTCTTCTTTAATCCAGTTTGCATGTAATCTTGAGTGAGAGTTGATAATAAGCAAACCTCAGAATTTGAGCTGCTGAGTTCCAGTTGGATTATTTATTCAAGTTTTTGGGCTGTTTAGAATTTGGAGGGATGCTTTACCCTGGAAGAGGCTCCTTTGTAGCCAACTTCATTGTCAGTTGAGAGTGCTGTGAAAACAGCTGCAGAGAGCACAAGCAGCAGCACAGCCGAGGGGTTGTTTGGACAAAATAGGCTGGAAAGATTTTCCTGAATCTTACCCAACACAAATTTTGAGGGAAAAACTTGAGCAAGTAGAGCATGTTGAGGAAAGAGACCGCTTTGGATGTGAGATCACTTGGTTTTCAGCATCAGGGTGCATTTAGCAGTACTTTTGCAGGGACCTTGTCTGCATGCCAGTAGGCAGTAGGTTAGAGCATCTCTCAGGGTAAAGGGGTAGTGTGGTTTGGGGAGTCTGCCTCCTTGGAAAGTTTGAAGTATAAGCTACAAAATTTATTCCATGTTTCCCCAGGGTGGGGGGCAGAATTTTTGAGGGTCTCAGTTTTATGGTGTTTTAAGATTACTATTAATTGGTTTGCTCTGAGCAGAAGGGAACTGAATTCCAATTTCTCCGTCTTCCAGGAGCCACCTGTGTAGAGCATCTGTGCAAACAAGGTGCTGGGAACATCCCCCAGCACAGCTGGGGAGTTGCAGCCTGTTGAGGTGCTTGGGATGGTGTTGAGCTCTTAACATGTCTGGCAGATGCTGATCTACATCCACCAAGTCCAGAGATTTATCTTTACATAGTGATTTCAGGTTTCTCTTTAATTGCAGGTGAGTCACTAACCACAGACCTAAGCATGTGGTCTTGAGCTCTGCTCCAGATACTGAGATAAGAGCTGTCTGCTGGCTCCCTGCCATCTCCCAAGTAGGAAGATGAGCTTTACCTCAGACTCAGCTCACTTCTTTTCCTCCTTGTTTAGGCAGCTTGGATAAATGCATTTTGATAGGACAAATCCAGGCAATAGTGCTCTTCCTTCTCTATGTAGTAAATTCTTGCCTTTAGGAAGTGCCTTCCTACATAAAGGGTCACTTCTTACAAAGTGTTGCAGCTTTTCTGCTGGTTCTCTGCAGTATTTTTTTTTTTTCTAAGTTGCCTGAGCCATTTCTACAAACAGAAACTATGATCATCAGACTTGTGATTGCTTGTCCTGCAAATGGGTAAATTTCTGATGAACTTTGCATTGACTGTGGCCTTTTGTCTTTTGGTCTCTGTGGATCTGTTCACAGAGCTGAAGTTGGACACCAGATTCTGTGGAGTGGAAATTTGTGAAGTTACACTGGCATTTATTTTCCTCTTTGAAGAGGTATTAGACTCTTGTACTGATTTCTTTGAGAGACTAGGAAGGGAACGGAAAGTGACATTACTTAAAAGAAACTCCTGAGTTTTTTCTAAGACTTGAAGATTGGTATATTAAAAAAAATAAAACCCTTCAGGGATAATTTACATGGGAATGATATAATTACAGGAGTTGGAATTGAGTTACAGCTCTATTTACAAGACTCTTGGGGAGTTTCTCATGGACATAGTGAGAATATTACAAGTACATCATGACTAAATGAAACCACCACTATAAAAATCTTTGTGGCCTTTTAGCAGGTCCTTACAGGAAGGTGAGTACTCATCATGAATCTTGATGCAGTTCCCACAGCCGTGGTATGTTTACATCCAGGTCTCCTCATCAGATACTGGCACAGCCTGTCTTTTCTGTTCTTACTTGAGTTATTGCACTTCCAGGTCTGAATTTCTTTTTCAACAGAAACTGAGCCTTTTAGTGTAAGGATGAGCACCAGAATGAGTCTTACCTCAGTGCATTTCTGCATACAAGGTGGAGATCTTTGTTTGCCATAGAATCATAGAATGATTTGGGTTAGAAGTAACCTTTTAAAGTTATCTAGTTTTAACCCCCCTGCTGTGGCAGGGACATTTTCAACTAGACCAGGTTTCTCAGAGCCCTGTTTAACCTGACCATGAAGGTGGGGCAACCACCACCTCTCTGAGCAACCTGTTGAAGTGTTTTATTACCCTCATGATGAAAGATTTCTTCTTTATATCTAATGTGGATCTACCATTTTTAGTTTAAAACCATTACTGCTTGTCTTATGTCAATGGTGCTCAAATTGCAGTGCCAGCTGAAGTAGGTTTTTCTTTGCAGCCAAATGATCTCATAATAGCTCAGTTTAGGCATTTAAAACAAACAAAAAACACCCATATCATGAAAATCTGGGCTGGAGCCTTGGCTCTGATAGGCTCGGTGTGCTTTCTAGCTTGTACATTGAGACCCAGTTGTGAAGATTTGTCAACTTTGATGTGTTGTGTCTAGCTACTTGTAAGCCTTGAAGAAGGAGAGCATTGGGACAGTGAAAGGTGGGTTGCATGTGCAGTTTTCTAAAGGGCTCTTCTGTAGTGGTGACTTGATCTGCAAATCTAAAGCTATTAGGATTTCTTCCCTTCTGGCTCTTTGAGCTGGAGGTCACCAGCAGCAAACATCCACTTGGTTGTTTCTATCTCCACGCTGTTGTTTTTCTCTGGGCTAAAATCATCCCCCTGGAATGGCTTCCCTTGTTTTGCTTTTGATGCCCCACTTGGTGGCCCATCTACTGCATTTCATGGTGTACTGTTGAAGCAGTTAATTGTATAGTAAGGCAGAAAATGCAACATCTTTGGAAGCTTGCTTGCAGAATTCACAATATAACAAACAATAGATGGGGTCCTGCCAGGTTATTTAGAAGACATCTGCCAAGAACAACATTCTGCTGCTGTGAAGCATATCTGATGTATATTGGGATTCAGCCTGTTGTATGGCCTAAAACAGGAACATCCTGGAATTAAATTTAGATTAGATTAATTCTAAATGCCACCTCCCTTTTGTTTAAATACCTGTATAGACAGAAGAGAAAGGAAATAATGGAGTATTAAAACATTTAAAGGAATAGTAGGAAAGAAGAACTTTGCAATTGAAAATATGAATTTGCAATATGCCATGTAGTGTCCAGAGAATTAAAGAGCATATGCAGAACTCTTTAGCAGGACCTTTAAAGCAGCTACTGCATGTAGTTGGAAAATGCTCGGGAAGGTCTGGAAATGGAGGTATCATGGAGTTGGTTGCTCTGGATTTGTCTGGTGGCTGCTTATTATTGGCATCAAAAAGGAAACCTGAGCCCTTCTCTGCTGAAGCGTTCTGAGGGCTTTTTCCACTGTGGGTTCTCTGGTATGCAGTAAAGGCAAGTGTCCTTAGTCCAGCTGGGTGAGAGTTAATTTTCCTTTAACTAACTGGTACAGTGCCATGTTTTGGATTTAGTATGACAATAACATTGACAATACTCTGATATTTTAGTTGTCACAAGCCAGGGGCTGCTTGGTACTCGGTTGCCAGCTGGGGTTAAGCTGTGACAGCAAGTTCAGATTGCCACATTTCCCTGATCTGGGCAACTCCAGCTGCCTCCTTTCCACGGCCTCTGAGTCTCATGAAACTTCATTTCCTTTGTTGTGCTTGGCTGAAGTTGGCCCGTGGGTTCAAAGGCAAATGCTTTCATCTTGCACGAAGTATGGGCTCGTAAGATTGTGTTTTTCTAGAAGAAACCAGGCTGAAGAACAGCAGAGCCTAGAGCTGTATTGATTCCTGTCTGCTGGAAGGACTAGGTAGTTCAGGATTAGGCATTGCTTTGACTTTTTGGGCTTGTTGGATCGCTGGTTATAGTGGGGAAAGCTGGTCTTTGCTCTGCAGCGTTGGGGGTCGATGTCCTTGTAGTTTCACGTCCTTGGATCTTGTCTTTCTGTGCTGCTGCTGGGCAGCCCTGCCTTGGCTGAGAAATGCCAGCAGGTTGTGCTGCGGGGCTCCACAAGAGCTTGTCTGTTCAGCCTCCCTCTGGCAGGGAAACCCCAGAGGATCTGGGAAAAAGTCTCCTGATCCGGGGCTTCCTGGTTAGGCCTGGGTGATGTTCAGCTTGTGCTTTGGCTGGAGTTATGTTTGCATTACGATGTTTGAAGGAGAGGTTCTGCAAGCACGCAGAACTTGCCCAGCATCCTGCTGGTCCAAATTAAATGGGCTAAAGCTGTTTGGACTGGATTATACCATCTGTTTGAAAAAGCAAACAAATAACATGTCTTCACGAACGTGGCCAAAATATTTTAACTCTTTCAAGCTGGGACAGGTGAAACCAATTACACTGTTTTTGAGGGTTATGGACTTATGCAACTTGTTTCTGTTCTTTACTGCAGATGATATAGCCAAAGCTTTTGAGTGTGAATACTGTTACATCTTTCACATAACTCTTATAACATTGAGGTACTGAAAAGAAAGGAGGAGGGATTTATTCAGCTGGAAAAAGCTCACATTTGAAAGTGACTATCATGGCTAGTTAAAACAAAAACAACCAATCAAGATTTAACCACATTCTAAAGTTTAAATTAATCTCTGCTCTCGAATCTTGAGATTACAGTCACTGCTGCAGATTAAAAAGTGAGAATTTTCAACAATATCTGTGTTGTGATTTTTCACAAGTGCTACACCCTCTATAGGCATTTTCCTGAGCAACTTTGCTCATCCTTGGTCACTGCAGTTAAGCTGAACTCAGCAGCTGACTAATGACCAACATGGGCTGTACCATGGGGCAGAGGTTCCCCCGCTCTTGCAAAACTGAAACCTTTCACTGCAGTAGAGGAGTGGTGATGTGCACAGTGGCTGCCAGCTTGTCCTGCACCCTTGTGGCATCAGTGACAAGACTGTCCTTAGTCTGGTGTGGTGCCTTGTGTGATCCAGGTGATGCCAGGGAGCAGATGAGCCTGTAAAGTACTAGAAGAGAGAGTTTGCTCAGGGAGGAAGCTTTGGTGCACAGGCAGTACTGTTAGGGAGCAGCTGAAATCCTTGCTGATGACTTTTATCAGAACTAGGTGAAGCTTGTTAGGTAGGGAGGTGCTAATATGATTGTTCAAGGGCCAGGGGGTAAATGGAAGTGACTTTGGATGAGCTGTGGTCCTCTGACCAGCTCAGCTATGGGCACTTGCTGCTGGCAGAAGACAGCTCTAGGCTGATTCCTCCTGCAGGCATCCTGGTGAGTATTCCCAACAGTGAGAGAGCAGCAGCAGTGCTGTGTGTGCTACAGCCAGTGCCTACAAGTTCCAGGCAAAAAACTGTCTGATCAGCAGGAAAAAAGCCAGCTGTCCTATGTCATGCTCCTGATTGCTGGGTCAAAGTGTACTGCAGAAATGTAAGAGCTCAAGGCAAGTTGTTTTCAGCTTTTTTTTCTCCCCAATTTATTGATTTTTACATATACCTACATGTCTTCAGTATTTAGACTGAAGTAGTATTGGGCTAAAGATCTTCAGAACACCATGAGCTTCCCTGCTAATGGCACCCTGGAGTGGGTCAATTTTCAATGGAGCTTTCCTGAGCTGGGGTTTAAGTCCCCAGCATCTCACAGAGGGTCAGGCAGATTCCTGTGATCCAAATCTGCCTTGGGAATTTTTGTGGAAAGTTTTATACTTTTCATCCTACTTCAGTCTGCAAGGAGAAGTAGAGAGACTCTTCTGCAGGAAAGAACAATCTCATACACCAGCAGTTTGTGACATGCAGTGAGCATCCCATGTGGAAGGAAATGGTGAGCCTCATGAACACAGCCCCCATGCCTCTCCCAAATCACACAGTTCTGGGGCCTGTTTATAGCCAAACATAAAACTTTTTCAAAATATGATCTCACCTGCTGAAAATCACATCCATGTGAATCAAAGCAGGAAGGGGAGCAGTGGCTGAAAGGGATGGAAGCTCCACGTGGGCAGCAGATGCACGTGGCTTGCAGTAGGACAACCCATGTGGTTTTTTCCAGCTGTGAGCCTTAGTTCTGCCATCAGTATGTGTGAGGCTTGGTAGAGTGTACTTTTTGTTGAATGTTTGCAGTTTTGTTTGACAGTGGGAAATGCTGGAAAACGTTAGTGAGAGCTGTCAAAACATGTAATGATCTCCCAAGGGATGCAGCAGCATCCCTACAGGAGTTTAAAACCTTACAGACCTTATGTAGCATAGGAAAAATCCTGGCAATGAAAGGATGACCTGAGAACTCTTCTGTGGAGAGATAATGAATGATGTGAGCTGGAGAGATCTGTGTGCATGCTAAAGGTAAAGGAAGATCAGGCATTTCCATGAAGAATAGTCCTTCCATAACTGGACTGGGCTATTATTCTTCATGCTTCTGGGTGTTACATGATTGTTGGCCAGATAAAAGCAAAATATTCCTTTGAATGCATTTGTACAGAACTGTCTGCAGAGGGAATGAAAAGCCAGAACAGAAACATTCTTTGAGGTACGTGCTATTTGTGCTCAAGTCAATTGTCTCCCCATTGAGTTGCTGGCTGAAAACACTGGGCTGAGTAGATCCAGAGTCACAGAGCCATTTCTGGCCACAGGACTGGGTAAAGGGTTGCTACATTACCATGTCCTTCTCTTAACTTAGCTTTAAAGCTATTCTGATGCCTGTCACTAGGGAGAGAGTGCTGCAGCAGTGAGGTGAGGTTGCCTCATGTCCCCACTATGGTGTGTGGATGCCCACTGTGGCTGCTCCTTCCCACCCTCATTGTGTGTGGGCATGTGGGCATGTCTTGGTCTAGGAATTGTCCCACAACCACTTTGAAGTATATATTCTTCACCTATTGCCAACACAGATGTCACAACTCTTTTCAAAGGAAAGTGCAAGATCTCTCCTGTTTAAAAAAAAAAGTATAGTCTAAGATGTCTCCTCCACATCTCTGAATCTGGCTCCAGCCCTGAGCTGGGAGGTTTAATATTCCTTCATGTCTTGTCATTTCCTGCCAAAAATGGCCAGCAAAATGTCAGAGGGAGGCTAATTCTTATTCTGAGATTTATTACAGTACAAATCCTTTAGCACTGCTAATTAAGTCTAAGCTCTACTTATCAAATGGCCATGTACCTTTTTCCAGGACTGCCATGTGGTATCTGTTTGTTCTCTCTCCATGGGTTTCCTGGGCATTCCAGTGGATGAGGAGGCCATAATGCAGATGAGACTAATAATAAACCTGCACTAAAAGCAGCTGCATTGTGGAGGAACTTTAAACCCTGAAGCAAAGCAGGCAGGGACAGTTTTAAGTGCAGTGTGCTCTTTAATTGAAACCTGGGCTGGAGCTGACCTGCCTGCCTTGTGATACTGTGTGGGCTGGGTGGGGATGCAGCCTGTGTTGTTAACCTACTGCTATAATATTTGCACAGATCAATTTAGCATCTGACATTGAGAAAATGATTTTCTGTACAACCTTTTGGCTTGGGCCACCTGTGTACTCTGGGAGAGAGGAGATTGCATGAGTGCTTTTGCATGGGTCCTTTTGCAAGTTTCCCATGCTCCTGACAGGTAAACTGGGTAGGAGTCAGCAGTACCTCTGGGGATGATGCATTTTTAATCACTTTACCTTGTCTTTTGCTCATCCCCCAGCTAGAACAGCCTTGTTGAAGGCTTTTTTCCAGTGCAGATCCCTCTTGTTGGGTGCTTATGTAGGCTTCACAAAAGACCCTTACCATTAACAGCTGGCTCTGAATTGCACTGCTGAAGCTGAGCAAGGGTGTGGGACAGAGAGAGCAACCTGTGCTGCGAGCTGAGGTGGGGCTGAGGTGCCAAGGCAGGTCAGTGGAAGGCTGAGATGGACAGGTTTGTGTTTTTGGGTTTTTGTTTTTTTTTGCAAGGTTTCCAATGTGCCTGCCCAATACATTTTATCTACAGCTGTCACTTACTGGGAGGTGCTGCAGCATCACCTTTTTGAGCCAGCAAAACTCAGAAAGGGGTGTCTTCAGAGAAAGACCCTACTAGTAAGGTCTGTGGGCTGATTTGCTGAAACAGCTCAGGCAAATGAAGACTGGGTGCTGATTTCATTGGGACCTCCTGAGGTGCCTCCTTATTCATTGGATCTGGACCACAAGCTAAAGCAGAAGGTTTCTGGAGCACAGCTGCTGCTCAGCCCCCAGCAGGGGTGAGCAGTAGCTGCCCTACCCAAGCACAGCTGGTTTGTGTTACTGGGGCCTGATAACAACTTCCTCTTCCCTGTGTGTGTGCTGGTGGCCTGGCACTTGTGGGGCCAGAGCTGCTGGCTGTCCTTGGCACTGCTTTCTGGGGGATCTGTGTGTGCAGGCAGCAGAAGGGGGTCACTGGTATTTTAGCTTTGGTGTCAGGGGAGGCTTCCCCTGTTGACTCAGAAGGGGCCAGGAGAACTGAAAACAAGCTGATGGGTGGCTGTTCTTTCTCTGTGGCTCTCATAACTTTATTCACCAGAATCAGGGAGGGCAGAAAAAGGGAGTGTTCAGCAAGCTGTGTAGAAAAAGCTGTGTTGAAGTAGGGAACAGAAGGAAGAGGAGACAGGTCCTTGAAGTTCTGTGTCAGGCACCCCATCTATTGAATTTTGGCTGCCTGCTCAGGAAGAGCACTCCTTGCATGGACAGGCTGATGAAGAGCACCAGGTTCCCTTGCTTGTGAGACTGGCTGGAGATGTGGGCCTGGGCAGTTGGAAAGCAGCAGCTGTGGGATGGGTGAGAGCATGGAGGGGTGAGTGGCTGTACCTTGTTCCTCCCAGATACAGGTGTCTGAAAATGAGTAACATGTGAGTGACAAGAGCCAGCCTTGCTGTTCATGCTCTGAAACACCTTACTGGTGGGGTCTGTCCTCCATCCTTCTGTGGCTGTCACACAAAGGCCCAGAGGTATTTTACATCTGGGGACAAAGAAGTAAGAGATGCTTCCTTAATGTTGCACTTCCCAGATTAGCTGGCACAGAATTGTGCCACAAAGCATTTACCCTTCAAGTACATAAAAAGAAGAAACGCTGACCAGCACCTCCTATACAATATGGGGTTTATTATTTGTTGTTTAATTATTTAAAATATTTTAGCCATGGTCCCCATTGCATTAGGCTGGGACCATACATATATTGAGATGCTGTGTGACTTAAAGAGCTTGTGACCTGTACAGCCTAGACAGCTTTGGGGTACAACAGAGAGCAAATGTGGAGAAGTGGCAACTTAGGGAGGCACAGGAGGAGAGTGGTGAAGTCAAGAGATGTGGCCGGGCCACTCATGTCCAGTTTCCTGCTTCCCACCCCATCCCTGACAATACAGCTTCATCTGTTTTAACACAAGAAGGATCTGTGGTAAGGGGGAAAGGAAACAGAAGTTGTCCAGCTCTAGAGGTAGTGTCAGTCTGGCATTGCAGCTTTCCACAAGGCACTGGCTCCCTGTCAGAGATGTCAACCCCAAACAAAGCTGTTCAGGATGTTTGCTCAGTGTGCTGTGCCACAGCAGTCCATGTTGGCTATAAAGCTGAACAGACCATTCAGGGTGGCTTGGAAGAGAAACAAACTGCCTGCCAGGAAACACACCTTTATTTATTTAAACCTTTATTTATTTCCAGGCCAGGCAAAAACGTGTATAGGTTTTGCATTGTAAGAAACAATGGATACTTCACATTACAGGAGACAAAACATGGTACCAAGGCTCAGTATGCCTTGGAAGGACAAGAGGTGGTCTGCTGAGTACAAGGACCTAAAATCCATGGATTTTCATAAAGATCTGTTTCTAACCTTTTCTGGAGTGGGGGTAGCCATTGCAAAACCAGGGGACTTCTCATTGTCTGATATCCCCTCTCCTTCTGCTAGCTGGGTAAGAGCCTTGTGTGAACCTGTGGCTTCATGCTGCTGTTCTGTCAGCTGCAGGCCCTTTTTGAGCTGTCACCTCATCAGGTGTTTGTTCCCAGGTGTTGCTGCCTCATCTGCAGTGCACTAATTCAGCTGTTTCTGCTGCTCTACTCTGTACTGAATTAACAGCAAGATTTTTTGGGGTAGGTGCTGATTACTTTTCTACTTTTTCAAACCAAAATCAGGAACGGGTTTTCTTCCAGCATCATCTTCCTCTCTTCAGGAGTTGGATGCAATATTTCCTTCAAATCACCTTTCTTTGACCTCAAGAACAGGCTTGGAAAAATAGAGAGTCTTTTCTAGCATTCAAGGGCCATGACCTCTATCACCATTGCTGCTATTGAGTCGTTATTGCCTAAGACACTCATCTCTGGATTTGTTCCTGGATTTTAAGTAGCAGATTCTGGGTAGGTTAGCTCAGTAGGCATTGATGTGATTCAGCTAATTTGAGATGTTTTTACTGGAAAACTAACAAGTGCATGTGTGAGCCAACTTTAAGGTTCCCTTTTCTTGGTGAAGTGAGTGATTGCTCAAGACAAGGTGACAGAATATTTATTTTAACTTTTAAATCATAGCAACAGTTGTATTTTCCCCCGCCTACTCGCTGCCTTAAAACTAAAAAACAGCTGAACCAAACTTTCCAAAAAGTTTTCTGGCAGAAAGAGGAAGGGCAAAATTCCACCTGAAAAGATTGAAGTTGCTTATGACTGAAAAGAGCCACTTGGGAATAGAAGTGAGAGCTGTCCATATGTGCTTCTCTTTTAATATTAACAGTAATAAGAGTCCTAGATGGTCAAGGAGCATTTTAGAGGTGCTACCTAAGATGCCAAAAATCTGTCATGTTGACAGGCCTTGTCACTATAAGACAGCATTGCACAACAGCGCTTTAGAAGTGGAGAAAACTGGTTTCTGGTGAAAACTGAATTAAGTAAAAGGAACCATAATTACTGCAGCTGGAATATGGCCTGGCCAGTGAGATTTTTAAAACTTTGCTTGCTGTGAGCTCTGTCAAAAGTGGTCTATTCTCTACTTTGCATCTCACACAGAAAAGAAACCTCTGAGAGCAAAGATTAGCTGGCACTGTGCAAAGGGTACAGAGTTCAACCTGGGAAGGGAATCATCAAGTAAAATTCAAATGCCACCTTTGGCAGCACAAGGTATTTTATTGGCAGCTGTTTATTCAAGTGTTGACTCAGCCTAGCTTTTGAGATCTAACAAGACTGAGAGCCCTAAGGGCTTATGACCATGGGCATTAATAAGGCAATCTAATTAAGAGATAATTAAGTCACATTTATTAAATTCCTAATTAAGCAGCCAACTGTAAATTTGTTAAGTAAAGAATGCTCAGTTGGTATTATTCACTTTCCACACCCTAGCAAAAGGTTAAAATGGGGGGAAAAGAACTCCAAAAAAATTCCTCCCCCTTCTGAAATATGATTTATAGTTTAGGTGTGGTGCTTGTGGAGGAAGCAAAGACTAAACATCTCTGCCCTGCTGAAGTAGAAGGAGAGCATTTCCAGAAAGATTCCCTCCTCCTAGCAGTGATAGCACAGTGGGAATGGATGTATCTGCATAGGTGCTGCTCCTTGGGAAGTAGAGAAATGCAAATCTGAAGATGGGATCTCTGTTTGCCTCCCTTGGTGTTGGGTTAAGCTCAGCTCTTCTGTGAACTTATGGCCTCAAGTCAACTAAGACTACAACCAGTCCTGAACTTCTCTAGGGGATGGTATCTGACGAGGGGAAAAAAAAAAAAAAAAAAGATGTAGAGAAATAAGAGATTTTTCTATTCCTGTTTCACAGACGAGGAAAAATAGGATGTAAGAAGAACTGATGACATACCTAAGATGACTTAGGGCGACCATAATTGAACACTCAACTGAAGGCCTCTGAGCAACCTCCCTTAAACAGCAGGTGCTACCTCTGCACTGAGAGGCCTGGCTTATCCTCTGTGTGTGACAGTTCTCTGCTCTAACTCTCCACTAGCTTCAGCTCTTCTCTCCAGGAATCCCAAACAGGCCCGTTTTCCTCTGCTTAAATTTAACAACAACAAAAGCCAGCTAAATTGGCATTTACGGGCTTGGGAATCCAGAGGAAAACTGTGCCAGTATTATCTCAGGTCTTTTGTTTGCTGATGTGGAGAGGAGGACGACGGGAGAGGACTCCAGCAGTGCCCATGAACCTTGCACAGAGCTGGCGAGGGCGCGGTGATTGCGCTGGGTTTGGCCACACCTTGGGGAGTGCATGGGAGGCAGCAGCGTTTGGCCTGGGGCTCTGGGGCAGACTTCTAGGTGGAGCCTCTTAATCTTCCTTTCCTGCTCCTCCTAGCTACTGACAGCAGTCCTGGGAGCTCTTCTGGGTTACTAATTTGCCTCCCAAACTGTGCTTCTTTCCTGAAGACTCTTTTGGACCACAGCACTAAGATACATGTCTTGCCACAAGGTTTAGCTTCCCTCTCTCTGGTTTATATTTGAAGGGGGAGACACACTCATAGCTGTAGACAGCTGGAATGTTTGGACTGATTATAGGCATCTCTGAGATTTAGTTTCTCTTGTTTGTCTGTCTGGTTCAGTCTCCTCAGTTTTCCAGAAGAAGATGACAAAAATGCTGATGGACTTACAGGAATGGTTAATAGTCTAGGGCACTGGCACTTGTCCAGGTTTACCAACTGCTAAACTGTGGCTCAGTTTAACTGCCAAACTAGCAGTAAATTCCAGTTTCAAGCTATTTAAACACCTGGCCTGTCTGGGAGTTGTTTCTTTCAGCAGTCGGAGTCACGAATATGCGATTTCCAGATCAAATGAGGATTATTTTCCTTTCTTGCACACACCATGGCTGGAGATCATATCCCAGGCTAGCATAGATCAAAATAGTGACTGAAGGATAGAAGTTGAAGGATAGAAGTGTTAGCCATGTAAGCCTAACACAGCAATAACCAGTTTATGAATAGTTTTGTCCCTTCTGCCTTTCCTGGTGCCTCTGTCTTTGCCTCCTACTGTGCTATAGATTCCTCAGTCTATAACAGGACCTATAGCTGTAATGATATTTTCAGGCCGAGCTGGGTCTGCTTCTTGCTGTCCTGAGTCAAATAAACTACAATCATCAAGTTTCAGGCTTTCTTTGGCTTCCCTAATTTTGAGGGGCCCCTTGCTTCTCACAGGCTGGGCTTTAGGGACAGCAGTAACCTCAAGGTGCTCCAGGGCTCTCAAACTCCCCCACAGCAGAGAGCCAGTGCTGTTGATGGGCTTGTGTAAAGCAGGCTGAGCACACAAATGTAGGGGTTCAGATAAAGTTTCCAGTTAGTTTTATCATTTTTCAGTGTCTTTTGTCCTTCACCATTACAGAGAATACAGGCCAAAGAGAACTGGCCATGCTGCTTTTCTTCACCTTCCCCAGCTTGTGCAGTCTCCAAGAGGATCTAGGTTACAAGGTGAGTTGTGAAGATGATGGTTGGGCTCCATGATTTTAAAGGTCTTTTCCAAGCTGAACATTGCTATCATTTAATGATTAAATCCTGAGGATGGAGCAGAAGCACTATGGTGTGGACACAGTTTATGCTGCTTCATCAGTTGCATCTAGTCCAGCTCTGGATTCACCTTCAGACCTTCTCTAAGGAAAGCAGGTCTGGTCAGATAGGCTGGGTGAGGGACAGAACATGGAATTAGGGACTGAGACTACAAGGTGGATGAATGCAGACAAGGAGGATGTTTTCTTTTGTCCTGTCCTTTTCCCCTTTCAAGTAGCAGGACTATCAGTCAGAGCAGTATTTTCTTGGCAAGACTGACAGATCATTGTGCTCTCCTCTGTTGAACTAGGTCCATGGTTTTGTAGGAAGGGATGGTCTTGGGCAGCAGGAGGGCTGTCTTTGAAACACCACAAATGCTATCCAACACCGAAGCCCTCCTTCATATGAACTTGAATTTCCTGATATAAATTTGCACTTGCAGAAGCTGAGGGATTCTTGTCACTTTTGTAGATTTATATTCACAAACACATACTAAGAACACATTCTGCCCCACCCTTCCTTTTTGTTTTGTTTCTGTTAGCTTTGCTTTCTCCATATGAATTCTGGTTTCTAATGATACTCTTTCTGGTTATTAAGCCTCCTTTTCTGTACACCCTTCCTCCTGCCTCTTTCATAGCCTAAGCCAAAAATATTTGTCTACCACAAGTGATCAATGCCAGATTTGTTGTGTGGGCAGGATTAACAGTGAGGGATAACAAAATAGAGGCAAATTGATGCTTCACTAAAAATAGACCTGCTGCAGAAGGTAGAAACTGTTTCCTCATGTTGAAGCTAAAGGATAATTAATAGAGCAATTGGGACAAATTTGGGAAATGATTCTTGGTGAACCACATCCTTCCTGCACTCAGTAGAGGAGGCAGAGGATGATACAGATTTGAAGCAAGCACAGCAGTGGTGAGAGGGTCGGTGTTTGCAGCCATTAATAACTAAAGCTGCCTGTCATTTGGCTTTGTTATAAGTGGCTAGAGCACTACTGCCCACGACAGTGCTGGCAATTTTTGGCATCTTCCTTTCTGGATGAGCCAGAATCTGTGTAGATCTCAGCCTCAAGTGGAGATGGCAGATTATTCAGAGAGAGGGACCGTGACAAGGTTTCTTTCTTGCGTGCTTGTCTGTTTTACATTCAGTGTTTTACATTCTGGATAAAGCCCTGAGACGTAATCCAGCTATTTAATTGCATATAATTTAATCTGTTGTCCTGTAAATCATGTTCTCTCCTGTAAACCATCTGACCAAAATCATGTTTTCATCCTTTTAATACAACAGACTATAGCAGCCAATTCCCAAGGCAGCACCTGTTATTTAATTATAGCTAATAGATTATTACCTGCAAGGACCACTGTTGCCAGCATGGGGAAGAAATCTGTGCCAGAAATGAGACATTTCTGATGTTGGGAGACTGGAGGTGGCTGTAGGACAGGGAGAATGTCTGGTGCATATTTCTTTGAAGGCAATTTGCAGTGAGAGCAAGAGAGAAATGATTATATAAAAAGTCCTGGGATAACGTTAAAAATGTGCACTCCTTTGCTAGTCAGGTTACTGCATCAGGATATGGCATCTGGGGCCCCCAAAATAGGACCAACCTGCTGGAGTGGGTCCAGAGGAGGGCCACAAAAATGACCATAGGGCTGGAGCACCTCTCCTGTGAGGGAAGGCTGAGACTTGGGCTTGCTCAGCCTGGAGAAAAGAAGGCTCCAGGAGAACTTATGGTGGCCTTTCAATATTAAAAGGGGGCTTATAAGGGGCCTGTTGCAATAGGACAAAGAGTAGTGGTTTTAAACTAAAAGAGAGGGTAGGTTTAAATTAGATATCAGGAAAAAATTCTTTAAAGGTGGTGAGACACTGGGGGAGGTTGCTCAGAGAAGCCCCATCCCAGGCAGTGTTCAAGGCCAGGCTGGATGTGGCTTTGAGCAACCTGGTGTAGTGGAAGGTGTCCCTGCACATGACAGAGGTGTTCAGCCTAGATGGTTAAGGCCCACCCAAACCATTCTAAGATACTAGTATGTGACAACCTGTGTTTATTATATCCTTGTCAGTGGTAATGGCAAGTTCTCTATTACGAAAAGTAGGTTTATCTAAACTATTGTCATATCGCCCCTTAATCTTCCATTTAACAGCTTAGAGGAAGGCTGGATCCCACTGAAGCTGGTAGGTGAACCAATCACTACTTGAATAATTGATTTCCTATGGTGATTCCAGTGATGCCCACTGATGATGAATTAGGCAGAGGACTTGTAATGAGGGGAGTAGTTGAGTGTCTGTAAATGCAGTGAATCTCCTGGGTGGGCAGAAGCAAGGAGCACAGGTTTGTGCCTTGAGCAGGGAGGAGGCCAGCAGGACTCAGCTGTGACACTGCCCCAGGATCTGTTTTGCTAAACAAACATGATGTGAGCTGGCCAGCCTAGCACATGTGCTAGACAGATGATCAGCCTACACACAACTCTCAACTAGCAGCAAAGCAATACTTTTTGCCTGGTGGGCATGAAACAGGGGAGGTGAAGGATCTTTAACTGAAAGTATCACAGTGAACACTGGACATATATTACTGGAAAAAGAGTTGTATCAGTTCTGCTCTTATCAGAGCAGCTTATCATCACCAGTGCAGATTTCCCTCCTCTCCTACTGCTGAGTGTTTATCAAATGAGGTGTAGCAGCTTTTTTGAACATTCTCACAAGGCTTTAGAAATGCCAATGTGATAAAACATAACATTGTCTAAGGGCAGCTCTGACTCCCCTCGTGTACTGCCTTGTCTGTACTTCTCATTCTTTAGTCTTTGCTGATTTCAGTCTTGGCATCTTGAATCCATGGGAGTTCTAGATGTGTAGGCTGGAAAAGACATGATGAATCATGCAATTCTGCCTATGAGCAGAGGTGATACCAACATACCTGGACCACCCTGTAGACTTTATCAAGACATCTTGACAATGATTTGTTTACACCTGTTCCTGAAGATCCTACATGAAAAGGATTCTATATCTGTTTCTACTGTAATGCTTAACTAACTTTACAATTAAAAAATTTTATTGGAGTTATTAACTGAAGTCCTGCTTTTTATAAATGTAGCCTTTTATATTCTCCTCCAGGTAGAGAACAACTTGAGCAATGTAATTTCATTTTAAAGTTTGTCGTTGAAGTGTTTTCCCATATAGCCCTAATTTTCTTCCTGTGAGGCAAAACAAGTGTGTTCTTTTAAACTTTTTTCTTGGTCATAATTCCTCAGCTATCAATATTGTTCATTTTCCTTTAACTAGATCACATTTTGAATGAGAGAGATTTGAGAGAGGTTAAAACTCTGCTAAGGTAGAGATCTATAATTGTAGAAAGACCCTTTAATACCAACTCATACAAAACAGCGGTGGGTGTCTCATATGTCCAGTAATGAATAGGGAAAATTTAAAATTTGGATATGCTTCCTCCATAAGGCACACTCAGCTTTCAGCAATCAGTGGTTTAGAAACTTCCTGAACTGGAGGCTGCATTTCTATCACCGCATTTAATAGACCCTGATGGGCTAATTTAATTGTCTTGAAAAGAGATTAGACAAATTTTATGGTTAATCTTCAAAGCATCTGGTGACACTGAGTTCCTCGATTTACGTGCTAGCCACACGAAAAACATATTTCCCACAGCTTGTCTCAGATGTGTTTGCCTGGCAGCTTAACCACTGCTCCCACCCCTTTTATTCCCCATCAGCTCTTGCATTCTGAGAAATAGCAAGTGTCCTCCATATCATGCATGTTTGCATAGACCTGTGGCAGCACTGGCTTTTTTCTAGAAACAAAAGTATCACTGCTGAAATCCTAGAATAAAATGGACCTTCTTGAGAGAAACGATGACAACTGGTCAGCACTCCTGGCTCTCATCTCACAAGATATCCAACCAAAAGTTTGCTTTGGTGTTGTCCACTTCTGCTTGGAGTTGTCCTGTATCTTTGTTTGTTGTAACAGAAGCAGCAGCCTGTCTCCACTAAGGGCCTAAACCAACTTATTTAATCTGTGGCAGGGAATGAGAGAGCGCTTATGGACAGTGACTGCACATTCCTGTCACATGGGCCATGAACTTTGAGAAGTTATTACTGCCTTTACTAGGCTAGACCAAGAACCTCTTTCATCCCCTTTGTTTCATGGTTCTACAAGAGAAATTAAATATTAAATACTGGTCCCTGGCCAGATTAGTCTGCCAGTTCTTCACCTTAATATTCCATCCAGCTAAACAAAGAAGATGCTCACTTAAGGATCAAAGCTTTCATCTGAAAATTTAAGGATGAGTAGATGTGCTGGGAAATATGACCCACAACATATTAAAACAATCGTTGGAAATGTTTGATTTCTTCAAAGCTTAGAGAGGAAGTAATGCAAAAATTTGGGTTTTAGTAGTGCATTGTAAATCACTTAAATCCTTCTTCGCAGGGTCTCACAGGAGCCAGTGCCTCCTTGGCATATGGGCTGTTGGGTTCCAGCAGCTGGCTGGGAGTCAGATGATAATCTGTCTCCTGGTAGCACCCTCAGCCTTGTGTCCCTGTGCTATAATGTGACACCAGAGGAAGATGGAAGGAAAATTTCTTGGTGGATCTCATTTGGGCTCTCCTGTTTGTCTGCAAGCTTTCCAAGCCACTGCTGTAGGCTGAGGACTGCCCCTGCATGGTGCTCCAAGGATGGAGGGCTTCTGCTGCCGGTATTGTGTGTATGTGTGTGTGTATTTGGGCATGTCAAGTTCTAAAATTAGATGCCCTAAAACTCTTACTGCTCCACAAGGTCCTCAGCAAAAGTCACCATAATCTCTTGCCCCTCTTCCAAGCATGACTTGAATTAATGGCTTTGGGTGTGACCACATAACCTCTAGCACCTTGTAAAAGGGAGTTCTTGCATCTCAACAAAGCAGCATGGCTGCTGGTGAGAGAAATGTAATAACCTCTTCTCTTTTCTCCTTCCCTTCCTGAAAATAGTGGGTCTTCCCTGTTTTTATGTGTGTTTTATCATTCACTCTTACTTGCATATATTGAATACATACACTTTTCTGAAACAGCAGAATGGCAAGACCTGGTCCAAGTGTTAGCAGGGATGGCTCTGTAGGACTGTGGCTGGACTGAAGTGACCTGCAGGTTTAACACTGCTCTGGAAGACTGAAGCACTGTGGTGTTCTGTGCCAGGACAAGNCAGAATGGCAAGACCTGGTCCAGGTGTTAGCAGGGATGGCTCTGTAGGACTGTGGCTGGACTGAAGTGACCTGCAGGTTTAACACTGCTCTGGAAGACTGAAGCACTGTGGTGTTCTGTGCCAGGACAAGTCCTGCTTCATGGACTGTTTTTGGAAGAGCACAGTAAATATATATTGTGGGGTTTTATGAGGTTTTAGAAAAGAGGCTGCACATTTTTTAATTCTTGAAGGTAATGAAAGATCAAGAAGCATATTATGATTATAGTTTGAAATCACCAAAGCTGTCTTTTTTTCCCCATCTTGACTATTTCTTGACCCAATCTAAAACTTATTTCCTGCACAGAAGTGTCTCACACACGTTTCTCCCAAAGAGATCCACCCTGATTGTTCTGCTTCAGTAATGTTATAGGTCTGATTCAGTAAAAAAGGAATTTCTGTACAGCTGTACCTATAGATAACATGAAAATGGTTTTCTTCTCTTCCTTTTCCTACTTATTCTCCATAGCTTACTCAGGAAAATTATGAGGAATCTTCCAGAGAGCGCAGCTGGGTGCTGGAGCTGGTAAGTGTAGGGTGGTGTAGAAATCATACAGCGGCCCTGCATCTATACTAAAGGGTAATAAAGTTGTGTGTAAGACAGGAAATCATAGACCAAATATTGGCAACCACATCCTATGTAGATTTTGCCGAGATTGGCTTTGATTGCCAACTGGTGGCCAGAAGCTGTCTCTGATTCAGTTCTTCCCTAAGGCCACCCACCTGGTGGCTCAGAGGCACTGGAGGAGCCAGACTGGTTGTGGCCACAGCAATGCTCTAGCCAAAGGTCAAGTGAGCATCTCCTGCCAACACAGAATGGGCTGATTCCTTCTTTTTGGTAGATCTATATTAGGTAAGACATTAGGAGTGCTGTGGGTAAATGGGTCGGGTATAATGATTTACCTCTTTCTGCTGGAAGAGTGCAGATATCAGGATTTGCCAGTAGTTTGTGAAAATCTGTTGTGAGGGTGGGTAGGAGCAAGTGTTTCCAAACCACCCCTCTGGGGACTTCTGCTAACAGACTCATCAGCTCCCTGCAGTAAACTGGCCAAGGACCTCACTGGGAGGTGGAATTTGAGATGGTGGTGGATGTGGC
>VYZP01027923.1:0-44927 GCA_013400635.1 Hypocryptadius cinnamomeus | reverse complement strand
AGGGCAGCTGCTCTCCCATCTCCAAGGAAAACAGAAATTTGAACTGAGCCTCCCAGGACTCAATGGTTGACTTCTGATGGTTGGCTTTTGTCTTCAGAGGCAATAAAGAGGCGTTAACGCCTAACCAGTGATGAGATACAGAAAAATCCCTAGCTGGAAGAAAAGGGAGAGTGTTCCAAGCAGTAGGAGAGAGACCTTTTTTCATAACTTATTTTAAATTAAAATATTTTAGATTGATGCTTTTTAAAATTAATTCACTCCCACATTGATTTGTAAATGTAATATTTAAGTAAGATATCTAAACTCATTATAGAGTGTCATGTTCCTGGGGGCTGTTGCTGCTCAGAATCATGAGGCGAAATTCAGAGGTGGCTGGAGGTAGTGACCAGAGCTCCAAGACCATTAAATCACACCTCCAACCAAACACCACCATGATTTAGACCAGATTATTGGATTTCTCCACCTATTGCACAGGACCAGTAAACCCTACGGACCTCCCTAAATATTTACAGAATTTTGGATGGCTGAGCAAACATTCCATAGGATGTGTTATCCTGATGAAATTCAGTCTGAGCAGGCTGAGATTTACTGGCTGGGACACCAAGCTCACCAGGGACTCCACCAGAAAACAGACTTCAATGAACACCTGAGCTCCTGCCAGTTGATTGTACTCCAAATTCTGTAATTTTTTTCAGCCTCAACCTTGGTTATTTATGGATTTTTTTAAACAATAAAAGCATGCCCTTGAAACTCAGGTTTGGTGGGTAAGCAAAAACTGGAAAAAGAGGTAGAAAAGAACTTTAATAGCAAGACCTGTGGGATGAAAAACTACAGGATGAATCCTCAACCTTTGCAAAGCTTCAGCTGAAACAGGGAAAGGTGGGTGAGGTGGAGAGAACCTGATGAGACTTGACAGGGATGGGGGAAGATCAATGAGGACAAAGATGACAGTTTGGAGAACGGGACACATAAAGAAATAAAAATTTGTACTCCTGGCCCTTAAATTGCCAAAGACCTGGAAACTTGGAGGAAACTCAGATCATGGGTGGTATGGTACTGGTGACCTCCAAGCTAAATCTTCATCTGCAGCAATTATTTAGTGCAATGCCCTAAAAAGCCCAAACAAAAGAGCTGCTGGATTTTTGGGAGACACCAGGCTGAAGATTGAGGATGCCTCGGTGGTTGTTTGCAAACCACTGGAAATAGTGCCATCTTCAGACAGAAGGTTTAAAAAAAGATTCACCAGACACATTGTATTAGATTTCACCATGGGAAAAAACAGGAATAAAGGTTAAAATAATCCCATGGTTCTCTTAGAGGACTGTGGTGGGTATTTTGGTTTCCCTAACATCAACAGTATGTCATGGCAACAATTCCATCATGGCTAAATGCAGCTCTGGCAGACAAATTCTATTAGGATTTCAAGAAAAATCCTCAGTGACTATTTAATTTTGCCACTTATTTTTTTGGCAGAGGTGTCCGGGTATCTCAGCAATCTCTCTTCAGCCTCCTGCAAGCTTTGGAGAGCTGAGGATTCAGAGAAGGATCTATCCATTTCAGGTCATCACCAAGACATGACAGAAACCCTTATAAAGATACAAATACCTCAGATAAATTCACATTTTGAAGTAACAGAACTATTTTGCTCCCTAGAAACACAATATGAACTCCCTGGTCTTCATTTGTAGACTCGTGACTATCATTAAAAAACCTTTGGGGCCAGCAAGGAACGAAGAACATCCTGAAGATCCAAGATCTGAATATGAGCCTTTGAATTTTCTTTCCATCTAATCCACTCCTCCACATGCAGCTGGAATTCCAGGGAAAGCAAATGGTTAAACCATCTAATTCATTCACCCAAGGATCAGTGCTCATGCAGTTGCACAGATTACTTGTATTTATAGACTCAATCTATGCCAAGATGTCTGAATTTTCTAGCAGCAGAGCTCGCAGTGCTCCAGCCAGGGTCCAGGAGGATGACGTGCTCAGGAATTAAGAATTGGAATGGGCCCTTTGCAGTTTGATGGCTCCACAACTGCTCCTCATATCCATACAGCAAACACTGACTCCAGTGACTTCACATGCCTGACAGATTTCCAGGAGAAAGCTAATTAGCCCTGAAGCTGCTCCAAGAAGAATTAGGGATTGCTGCACTCAGGACCTCTGTGTATCTCCCAGGCTTGAGGGGGAGCACTGACCTACTAAGAAATCCCAGCCCAATAATAGGAATTCGCTCATGGATGATGGCATCTTGGAGAGGCTGCTGAAATTCCACCTCATGGAGGAATCATCTGTCTCCAGCTTTCAGGAAGGATCCTCCCTCCCTGAGTCTCTTCTAGGAAGTGTATGGCAATGTTTATAAAAAAATCCACCTGGTTTGGCTTTGTAATAGCATCAAAATTTGCATTTTTATGGTGGACAATGGAAAATAAACCTGTCCCTAGAAATAGACAGGTTTTCCCATTCTTGGAGCATCTGTTGAGTAGGGTGCACCTACATACAAAGGCCACTTGAAAAACTGAAATTAAATGGCTTTGAGCAGCTCTGCTCTACCTTATTGATCAAAACCAAAGAGATGAAACAGAAACCATCAAACTCACAAACAAGCCCTCCCTAAGTGACATATCACTTGTTTTTTGAACATCCTCATATTCAAGGCAACTTTTTCTTCTGAATTTTCCAATTCTCTGAGAACACTGGAGAAGCCCAAAATGAAATTATCAGGGTTTTTGGGAAGGGTAAGGTTAATTCTACAATGGTGATAAGGAGGGTCCCCCTTGGCCTTCCTGAAGAAGGATTTAACCTGGAGAGAGGACATGCAGACTGTCATGTGAAAAAAAAAGGGCATTTTGAAGGTCTCAAACATATTTCCTGTGTTGTACAGCCCAATAATAGTTATCCATCCATGAAACAACACATGGATGTGGAAAGCAACTTTCAGTTTTCTTGTCCTGCTTGTTGTTGGATAAGAAATGGAGAAGCCTCCTCCCATCCCTCTAAACCACCTTGTGTGTGTTACCTGCTGAATTGCAGCCTGTGTTTTTGTTATCTCTCTTAAGTGCATCAATTTGAGGCTGGAAAGCAACACCCTGCCTTAACAAACACAAAGCAAAGCTTAAAGTTCAGCCTTTCCTAATCTGCCAGGGCTATTGAAGGTCATAATGCTCTCAAGTCTGACCTCTGAGAACACATGAAAGTGACATTTCCCCTCCCTCCCCACAAATCAACACTGGAAGGCAAAAAAACACTGGAAGATTGGGGTGGCTTTTTCACTAGACACCAAAAAACAACTTTTAAGTGATATCAAATGGCATGGCAGCATGTCCAGGCAAAGGCAAGGAAGGAATTGCTCATTCCTTGATAAGCCCTCTGAGCACATATCAAGGACACAACAGAGCAGTGGTTAAGGTCTTCATAATATTTTTGGAAGCCAAAATGTTTATTTTAAACCAGCAAATGTCTGGCTGGATTTTATTTTACAGGTGGAAGTTTATCATACAGTCAATTAGAAGTTAAATTGGAATAATTCAGTGTACACTCCTTAACAAAACAGAATTAAAGGGACAATTTCAGAACTTTATCAGGGCCACAAAGTCATGTCAATATTCACTGGAATCAGAGAGTAAATATTTCTGGACTTACCTGTTCCAGTTTAAAGATGTGCTGGTTAAAGTAGTGCTGCAAGCGCTCGTTGGCAAAGTTAATGCAGAATTGTTCAAAACTATTGTTTTCATAGTCCTCAAACCCAAAAATATCAAGCACTCCAATGGATAAAGTCTGCAAGAAAAGTAAGAGTGAGGATTAGAATAAAATCACATTAAGTGGATTATTTGTACACAGTACATAATCAAAAGCACGCAGACAGAATTAAATATACTTAATAACAGGAATTTTACTAGAATTGTTGATATTGTGCCATTTAGAAGACTCCTCCAAATCAAAGAGACAACATGTAACTTCAGATATCTGGACAAAAGGGCTTGTTCTAAGAGAAAAGCCCTTTGAGAAGTGATTTTTTTTTCTTATTTACAAACAAATGGCCATCTTTGAAGAAACCTGAAGGCTGTTCCATTTTATTGGATTTAAGAGTATTGATCTTCAGAAGGGAAAAATGGGGATAGGCTTGGGAAACAAAGGCTTGCACCATGAAGACAACCCACGGGAACACACCTCCAAGGTGAGTGCATTGTCCAAGCAAATCCACTCCAGCTGCAAACCTCAAAAAGAAACTCCTACACATCAGGGCTTCCCATGGAAATAATCTTTAGTTCTCCTGGTGAAAACTGAAATAGTATCACAAATAAAGCATCCACCTTGTTTGTCAGATGGATCAGACAATGGACTGATGCTTGAGAGCATCGAGTCGCTCCTGCCTCACTGAAAGGGGGGAATTAACACAAAAATATTAATGTTGCTGACAAAGGGAGTCCAAAGCCCTGACTAACACTCAGCCCTAACTGCTGGCCCAGCCCTGCCCAGGTGATCTTCCCCTGTGACACCTGGCTGTGTCCACATGGCTCTTCTGTGTTCCAGCACCTCTTTCCACTGGCTTCCACCAGTTTGGGATGAGGGATATGGAGGGACACCTCTGTGCTCCTTTAGTTCATGGGCAAGAGAGGTGTAAAGAGGGACCCATCCCATTTTTTTTGGAACCCATTGGCACTATGAGCCCTACATTCTCTCTAACGAACTTCCAGAAGTTCACAATAGGGAAGTTTTTCTTTTATTAAATTCATAACCCAAAATATAAATTGCAGGATTTAGTGAGTTACAGTTCTAAATAGCCTTTTTTTCCCCATCACTTCGATGATTTTGTAAACCTCAGCCATATCTCACTCCAGGCTTTTCCCCAAATTGAAAAGCCAATGCCTGTTTGGTCTCTAATCCACGATTACCTCTTGAGATGCTCATCAAGATGTGGGTGCACCAAGGTTTCCTGTACTGGTAAAGAGAGCTCAATGCTGCAGTGAATTCCCAGCTTGCTTTGCATCCTCCTGGCCCCCTCCTCTCCTCACACCAGCCAGGCAAGGAGAGGCAGTGGACCTCTGGCCAGGTGTATGTTGGCCTACAGGTGAGTGCAACCCATCACCTCCTGGCTCAGACTATGCTTCCTACCCTTGATGGGAGTAGAAATGTGGAACTTTCTCCTTTGTGTAGGTACTGATTTTCATAAAACTTGAGCCTTCTGCCTGTCAGATGGATTTGGGATACCCAGAGGAAGAGGGACATGGGGATGTGTCAGCAAATAAACCTCATCCACAGAGGGAGCCGGGGTGAAAAACAAGCTCAAGATTCAGTTTCTGCTGCAGCTTCCCTGCCTGTACATGACTGTTGTGTTAAATTTGTAACTTAATTCATAATTAGTGTTATAAGTAATACTCATACTGTGCCCCCCCCAGAAAGGTTGCTGTCATCAGAAAAGAAGTGAAGAGCCTGAAGGACACATCTGGGGAGAGCAGCTTGTTAAAGCACCATGTTCTGGCATCTAACCAAAGCCACCTCACACAAATACTCTGTTCACCCATTAAAATTAATTAAATAATTAATAAGAGAGGTAAAAACACTAGCACTGGTCAAATGAGCCAAACCTCAAGTAGGGAGGAGAAATAACCCCTCCCCTCCACCTCAAGGGACCTGAGAGCTGCCAGGTGCCCTGGCTTTAGTTCTGTTGGTGTTACCTGCACTTTGGATTTTCTAAGACCAGCTTAATTCCACTGCTAGGAATATAAACCAGACTGTCCACAGGCCTCTCCACACTGCCTTTTGTCCATTTTCAACACATCACATAATGTGGGAGGAAAATATCCCCTTTGTGCACGACTCCTGACCAGGGAACCACCTACGGCTGGAGCAGGCATGGCTGCCGTGGGCAGAGCGGCCACTCTGTGTGAGTTGGAGCTTTGTCTGGCCTGGACTCTGGCCACTGGGACAAGTGAAAACACAACAAAAAAAACCATTTAAGCACAAAGATAAGTCTTTAAACCATTTTCCAAGAGCTCATTGACTACTTCATCTTTTGTCCAGGCTTTTCTCCCTATTCCAGGGCCAGACAGTCTCTACCTCCCTGATGCCATGACAAGGATGAAGGCCCTTGGCCACTCTCCCAGAAGTTTGCATCACTTGACAAAACACCCATGAGAAAAAGCTCTTTGACCACAACATGAAAATTGGGAACCACTAGACCAAGGACTGAGCCTGGCAGAGGGATTCACTCTCACCCTCTGCTTCCTGAGGTCCAGCATCTTCTCCTGCTTGTCCCAATGGATGTGGCAACCCTTTTGCTCACTGGGCAGAAATATGCCTCATCATTTTTTAAATACATCAGAAGAGGAATTCTTCTTAGACTCTCTGTATGATTAATGGACCATATATCATCTATATTATCCATGGAAAAATTGATGATGGAAACAGGACAAAGTGACTTTTCTCATCTCCCTTGCAAATCCCAACCCCAACCACCTCACTGCTGTTCAAGCTCATCTCTACAACAGACAAGAGTTCCAAAAAATACCCCTACATCAAAGTCTCTGTTCCACCATATACAAACACGACTTGGAAGATAAAATGCTCACACTTCCAGACTATTAATGGATTTACTGACACCAGCTTTCAAAAGCATCATGTTGATGCCCTGTGGAAATAGTTAAGCTCCTGCCATGAGTGAAGACTTTAAGCTGAGCAAGGTCTTTAAGCTCTCACAAATTTAATTTAATGTGAAACAACTGAGCACAAAAACCCTCTCCCTTTCTTCCAATCCCAGTTCATTTACTGCATTGAAACTGCTACCAAATATATTTCAATGTGGGCGTGGAAATACACTTATAAAGCAAAACAGAAGAGTCAAATATAGCAAAAAATAGCCCTGACAGTTATAAAAGAATCTTATGGAAATATCATATTTTAAAGCTGTGTTTTTATAATTTTTTTGCTGACACCTAAAATTAAACACACAGAGAACTAACATTATAAAAATATTATTAGAAAAATAATCTGCATTTCACAAAACCAGTGCAGGTATCAAACCACACATCCAGGAGGAGGATGGTTAATTCTGCCATGGTTGTTATACAGAGTAAACCAGCATTTTTCTCACATCCCTGTGTTTGTAACTACTGAACTCCTCCAGAATACAGATTATAAACTGTGTGGTTTTTTGCAGAGTTTCATGCCAGAGAAATGCAGGCAGAGCTCTGCAGTGAAACAGTCATTTGTCCTCTGCTACGATGCTCCCAAAAGAACGGGGCCAATGGATACCACTTGGGGAAAAAACCTTCGAAATTTGGAATTTATGGCTGTTTTTCTGCTCTCTGTCCCTGATAAAGCAGCACAAATATACTAGTACAAAGTCAATTCTTGTAGCAAGGCATTTCCATTGACATATACAGCAGTTGATTGTGCTAAACTGCCTGTAAAAAGTGTGTAATCTGGGTGGGTTTAGGATGAATTTTGCAGCCAAATATTTTTAAAAAATAATAAAAGGAGTTTAACATTTACAGATCTTTTAAGTCTTCAGCTTCAAATCTGTCCTTTGAATAGGTGCCATGAGGAAATCACACAAAGATAATTTAGACCTTGACTTGCCAAGTCTAGTTTGTGAGTTAATGCTGCTTCTTTATCAAAACAAACATACAAAATTACAAAGTGTGACCGTATTAATTAGCATATCAAAATTCCTGTGATTAAAAGTGCATGTCTGTCAGGATTTTTAAAATTTGGGTGAACCCTGGGTCAGTGAGCACTTTCTGCTTGAGATGATGAAAAATGACCTCATGCTTTTCTTAAAATGTCTCGGCCATGACATTTAAACAGAGAGCATGAGTTTTAAGGGCTTTTGGCAAATGATGGCCTTGAAACTCCGTGCTCTCCAATTCCCAAAGTGCCAATAAATAGGGATCATTTGAGCTGATTTATGTTGCCCCAAATGCATGCTGGTGATGTAATTCCACCATGGAGGTACATTTTGGCAATCACAAATAGGTTTGCTTCAAATTCAGGGGAAAAATCTTGTTTATTGCTATTTTAAAATTTTTTACCTCTTGTCATTTTAGTAATTTCTTTTCATTTATAATATTCCAAAGCTGATACTGCAAAAAATCCCTCCCCAGAACCCCAAAATCCATCACCACTTCATCCAACAGGACCACTCCAACCTACATCACCCCAATATACAAGATGACCTATTCTATAAAGTGAAAGGCAGTGATTTGCTACAAACTTGGAAGTTGGGACCCAAAATTAATGAACTGATGCACAATAAACACATTGCATGTTCAGCAATTCTTCCTCTGCTTCAGGGCAAAAAGCAAAGAATTAACTGGTTGGTTGAATTTAAATAAATTTTCTTCACGGCCATGAGTTCTTCATGTGTTCAACCATGAATTTTTCTTCATGGCCATTAATTTTAATTTTCTTCACAGCCATGAGTTCACCATCATCCCCACGTATGCAGCACATCATCCAAGCATGGCAGCAGGGTGATTTGGGAAGAAATGAAGACACTTCACAAGAACCAAATGGGGAAAGATTAAAAACACCTTTGGAAATGCCTTTTGATCCACCACAATCTCCACTCTGTCATCGTTTTAAGAGGTGAGATGGACTTCTAGCAATTCCTGACCTGATTTATGGAAGGGGAATTCAGTAAGAGGCTCTGGGAGGTTCAGTAATCTCATTCTCAAGAGAAGGAAAAGTCTATGACCTTATTAATAAAGGTCAAATTTCAGACAGCTTGTAGGCAATCATGAGACCATAAAAGGAACTAAAAGGAATGGAGAGAAGATGAAGGAAAAGGGAGTCGGAGCAAATCCCACCCATGGCAGCTCTGCCATTACCATAAACCAGGAGGTATCAAATAACACATTCACAGCTCGGGTCAGAAATAATATGCTAGAAATTCTGTCACCAAGCAAGATAAGCCAAATCCCACTGTGTTTTCCCAAAATATTTCACTGTACATTTAACTAAATTTGGATATCAAAGGTCTGATTTACATCTTCCAAATACTTGCTGGACAATATGGAAGAACAACGGTCGAGTGTTTATTTTTCTTTGCCCAGCTTCATCTTTTGATCTTCTCCTTACTGCTGATATCAAATAAACACATTTTGGGATCTGAAAATCATCTCGGTTCCCATTGTCCCACTAAAATCAAATCTACACTCATGAAGAGAGAAACTTCTGTATTAATTTTTCTCCTCAACTTCTCCCACACACATTCTAAATTGAGATGGTTTTGAGTCTTGTTTTACCTCTGCATAATGTGATTATTATAAAAGAAAGCTCTGTGCCCCAAATCCATCATCTGACTCTTTCTGAACCTTCCAAACCTGCAGGATTGTTTCAAAATGTATCTTAAAAGTCAGAGGAATATCAGTGTCAAGCATGGGCTGGGATCAATCTGGGATATTTGCTGCAGGGTGAGTCACATATTATTCATCCATTGCATACTCAGGAGTTTCTGAGGTGCAAGGCTGTATTCTCTCTCATAAATCAGAGACTTGGTGTGTTTAAAGGATTTTTTTGGCTTGCATATGCCAGCAAGGAGATGTCATCCATGTGCCAAGGTCTCACCTTGCAGCAAGGAGGCACTCCCAGGGTTTGGAGATGCCACTGCTGCCAGTCCACCTCCCAGTCACCCAGCTGGTGTTGTCCAACCTCAAAACAACATACAGGAAGCTAAGGAGAACCTGCATCCTCATCTGGGGTTTCTCCAAGAATGAGCTGAAAAGGGATTCAGGAGGATTGGGAAGTGGTAGGAAAAACCAGACCAATTGTCGGCCCCATTTCTCCACGGTGGTGATGTTTGGTTGGTGCCTCTATAGCAGCTGCAGAGCCCAGGATGCCCTTGGACACTTGTTGGCAGCAATGTTATTCCTTAAGGGCAAAGGAGCAGCTATTCCCAGCACTGCCCAGTCCAGGGGGACGTTTCTCCTTCCTCTGGGCTGAAACGACCCAAGTTGGGGGCTAAAAATAGGGCTGGGAGGTGACGTGGTAGAACCACTCAAGGGAAAATTGGCTGTCAATGTTTAACAAAGCTGCTCTGAAATGCACATAAATCTCTTCTTCACTGTCTCCACCCCTAAAATGGGGAGGATTTGTGCACTTTCATGATTTCTGGGGGATTTGTGGGAATCAATCCAATTCACAGAGGACTCTGAAGATAAACTGAACTACACTTGTGCCTAGAGCAGCAGATATTTCCTGGTATTTTGTGCGCTGCCTTTCTGCTTCAGAAACCCTGGCCCAAGTACAGCCCAGGATTGCCTCCCTGGATCTGGGTATGAGCACATTCTGCAGCTCCAGGTCCTGGGAATTTGCCAGCATGGGTGGATCTGCTCTGGCAAAGGGGCAACACCACTCCCAGCTCCTGGCACCTGCTGCCTGACCTGGATATTACCATTACGATTTGGGGCAAAAAAAAAGGGTCAGAAACCTGTGAATTGTGAATTCATGAGATGACACACAGAGGTGGGCAAGAGGGAAGATGGTTACACTCCAGGGGAGTCTTGGCTGGAGGAAGCAGAGGGTTAATGTGCAGCAGCAATGTTGGAGAAAAGCAGGAATTTGGGCTGTTCTGGCTCTTACCTGCTGAGATTTGAGGTTGGGAACAAAAGTTTAATTGCCCATAAACAGCTACTGTAATGCCTTATTTTCACAGCCATGCTGACTAAGCACACAAGAGTGTCCTAGACTGATTTGTATTTAAATATTACAGAACAGATAATAATTTTAAAGAATCATTGGGTCATTAATAAAAAATAATTAGCATTTGAGATGCATTTCCTTGTCAAAACAAATCCACTTTTCTGCTTCACCAAATATGTAAACAGTGTGGTTTGTTTTTTCCTCACAGCCCAGACTAAACTTTTGATTACTTGGAAAAAAATCAGGAAAGAACACAACATTTCTGGTAAAATATTAAACAGAGGGAGAGGCAGCATGTGCAGTCAGAAGGCTCAGTGGATGTTATCACTGTAACAACCCTTCTTTGTCAGAAAAGCATATAAGCAGATTTCATAGGCATGTTTTTATTTCCAGTCCACAATTACGCTCCACAACCCTTTTTTGGAATCGAATAACAGAGTGACTACACTGAGAGTCTCTGCAACTTCAGTCCTATGGCACAATCCAAATGTCAGTGCTCAGCAAAAATCCTCCTTTTGGCAGCCGTGATTTTAGTTTGTATGCACAACCCCCCCAAAAACCCCACATGCTGCTGGACCATGTCCCAAATTCCCAAGGCAAGGGTAGCTGGAGAGCTGGAAGTGCCTGTGTACATGGACATGGATTTTGGGGTCAGTATCCCCCAGGCACGAGGAGTGGGTATGAGGGCACGAGAGGGTTAGGGAGGATGTGCTGGCTCACAGCATGCAGGCCCTGCTATTGCAGGAAACTTCATGTCATTCCTTCCATCAATTCTCTGGGAAGATGGTACAGCATCCCACCAGCTCCATTCTTCCCATCATGAGTTTTTTCTTTAAATTCATTTTTGTACTGTACTACCTCAGTACCTACAGACACCCACCTCATTCATCATTTCATCATGGAGCGACTTCACCAAAATGCAGCAGCAAGAATTCCCTTTTTTCCCTCTGAATTATACATGGCCCTTCAGTTTTACACATAAGGAGGAAAATACTTGGCATTGCTCCTGGAGTGGGTGGGGGAACTGGTTTTTGTGGCTACAACAAAGTCTTTTCCCTGGTTGCTTTGAGCTTATAGTACTTAAGGTGCTTCATCCTTCTCAGCTCAGCAAGCAGCACTTAGAATAATGATGTACCCAGTTATGATCCGAGGAAAAATTAACTTGTTAAGCAACACGCCTGGGTAATGTTTTATCACTCAGTTATCTATTTTAAAAACCCAAGAGAGGAGCCACAAGAGCTGGTGAGGTGTTACCTTGGTGCTTTCCTCCATGTCCTTGGAGTTGAGGAGCGCGTGGTTGATCCTGAACACGATCCAGTCAAACAGGGCGCTGTACAACGACTTGGCCATGGAATTCCGCACGGTCACAGCCTGAAATAGAAAAGAAAAAAGGTGACTGGAAATGATTCCTGCTCTGCACTAAAATGGCTTTTGCTTCTCAAGCTCCCACATCCAACGTTCATATTTCTCCCTTGCCAAAGCTTTTGTCTGACCCCTCAATAAATAAAATATTTTATTTTATGCCATGTATGTCAACGGTCCTAACACCCCTGGGAACTGGGTGTAATCTCAGGGCTGTGGATGTGCCCCTGACTTTGGCTTGGTTCCCTTCGTGCATTCGAGTGGATGATCCATGAGATCACACCACCAATCCCATCACTGGTGGCAAAAGGAAAGAAAATAAATACATACATTAAATATAAATATAATAAATTCACCAAGACTTTTGAAAGGTTTCCTGGGGGAGAAGGAAAGAGAAGGGTGGATATTGTGCAGGAGCAACAGCAAGAGATGTGAAAGCACAGGCCAGGACAGGCAGTGCCTGGCACCAGCAGAAGGGCTACAAAAGGGGAGGCTAAAAACCCCTCTGGTAAATCTGAGGGTTCCTGAAAACTTGAAGTTTTCCAGGTACCACCAGCAGGAGCTACAAATCATGGCAGGCAGGTTCAGTGCTCCTCCAGCAGCTCTCCCAGAGAGAGGAATAACAGTGCTGAGGAAGGGTCATCCCCACCACAGCCAGGATCAAAGAGATTCTGCTTGATGGGATGAAAGCTGAGATCAAAGGAAGATCCCTGGGCTTTTGGACAGGCACCTACATAGAGACCCAGAAAGCAGGAATTTCTATTTAAAGGTTATCTTTGTTCTTGCTGCTTGGGATTCTTCCTTGGTTTCAATTATCACCACGAATAGAACTTTGGTACATATTAATCACCTAAAAACTTATGGCACCAGCCATGACAGCTACATTTTGGTTCGTTTTAGCCACTGCAGAAGAAGTAAAAAGGAACCAGAAGATTCCCATGCAATTATTTCAATTAAACCCTGAACTGTAACAAATCAGTGGCTTGTCACACATTGCCTTGAAATCCTTCTCACCAACGCTCCCTTCGAGGAACATCAGCTGAGTGGCCTCATGTCACTGACCCCAAGTGAAGGAATAAAGCTCATGTAGCATCATTTATCTTCTACCAGCTTACTCCCACCTCTTTTTTCCTTGATTTTTGGAGATAGCAGCATTTAGCGTGACCACAAGCCGTTCTGCCAATGTTTTGCTCTTAAAACACTATTAAGCACATGGTCTCACTTCCTCTCCCTGTCCAGCTGGACTAGGAGAAGGGATTAACACAGTCCACGCCAGGGGAGGTTTAGGCTGGATGTTAGGAAAAATTTATTAATGGAAAGGGCTGTCAGGCATTGGAACAGCTGCCCGTGGCAGGGGTGGAGTCCCCATCCCTGGAGGGATTTAACAGATGTGTGGATGTGGAACTTGGGGACGGGGGTTAGTGACGGCCTTGGCACTGCTGGGGCATGGTTGGGCTGGATGAGCTCAGAGGGCTTTTCCCACCTGAACAATGCCATGGTTCTACGGCTGAGGATGCTCACAGCCTCTGTATGCTGCTAACCATAAAGTGGTGGCAATAAAAAGCGACATCACAAGGTAACTACAAAGTATGGCCATAATTAGCAAGGAATTTCTCACTCAAAAAACAATCAAAAACAAGCATGTGATGCAAACAGGTGAGCAACAGGACTGAGAGGATTTTGGTGCAGCTCAGATCAAAACAGCAATTTTAAAGAGTGAGCTCTTGAAATGCTCGAGTTCTCCAACAAGGGCTGGAAAGCAGCCTGCATTTCAAACACAAAGAGCTCCAGTTCTCACTAACTGCTTTTTCTTCTCTTTCCTGATGAAAAAGGTTTGGGGTGGGTTTCTTGGCTGTTTTTATTAAAAGCAACATGGGTTGTTTGGGTGGGGAAGGTTGCTGTCTAATTTTTTTTTTTTTTAATTTACTCAAATGTGAGAGAATATTTCAGTGATTAATAGAAAATTCAAGGCTCCATCTACACTTTTTTCATTAAGCTGGAAGACAATCAGTGCCACAGAAAAAACCAGCCTGGGGAAAGACCTAGGCCAAGATCCAGGAATGCCTCACACTGCCCTAATGCTTTGTCCTGGCATAAACCAGCCCAATTAATTGCTCCAATGTGCAATTAAAAACAAACTCCATCTCTATTTAAAGCCAAAAAGAACATAGTTGTTTCTCCTACTGCATCATATATGAGTTTATGTCACAATACTTTCCATTACCTTTTATTAGAGGCTACAGGATTGTGCAGGATTTCACCCCTGAATGTCCCTATTTTTTTTTTCCAAAATAAATGAGGATGTCATTAAGCCTGCACCACTCCAGTGCTGAGGAATGCTGGGAGTGTGACTGCCACGAGTCTCCTGAATGGTCAGACTGGGAAGTTTCCCTGACATCACCACTGCCCAGTTTCCTCCAGAACGTGCAGGGTGGGGGATGAGCCACTGCTCTTACTCCCAAAGTGGTCTCACCTACATGGAAAGCTGGGAAGCCATGAAAAGGTGATTTCCTTGCTGTGCTTGGGTCCCACAATCAGCGGCCCAGACCCCAAAGTGTTCAACAGCTGCTTTTAGAAGAGATGGTTTAATCCTAAGAGCTGGTAGGAAACTCCTGGCAAAGCAGCATTTTGAGAATACAGGGTGGATGGAGCGCTTTGTCTTCACCCACTTAAAAAAATACCTGCACTGAAATGAACCTATTTTAAATGACTCAGGGTTTAGGGGGGCCTTTCTTTATTTGAATTTTTTATTTCATTTCAATAAAATATTGACTTTTTACAATAGATCTTCACTGATGCCACATTTGAAATATAGCCCCCCACTATCCTAAACAGATTCCAAAACTACCCAATCTGGAGACCATCATTATTTCTTTCTAAATTCAGGAGCTGCAGCAGAGCATTTAAAATAAGGCTATATGCTTTATTTAATGTGAAATAATTTATTTCTTTACTATTCTACATATCTTAAATTAATTCTAGTCTCTGAACTATATCCATACATCACATACAGCTTGTCTTCAGGTCAACACCTACAGCTCTGGTCTCTTCCACAAGTCTCCTTATGTGCCATTTAGGCAGATCTGGAACATGGTGATACTCATCAAACCATTTTTATTTCCCTCACAAAGCAAAATAAAAATAGCTGTTGCAATGCCAAAACAAATCTCTGGGGATCAAAGGGAGCAGGACATGTTGCACCCACACAAAAATATCGCTGATTCCAAACAGAGACAGATCAAACGCGCTTTGACTCGGCAGGTCAGGAAATGAGCTGCAGACAAGGTTTTAATCAATATTTTCCTGCTTATCAAGCTAGAAAGGATCTATATACTATTTATTATATGCCAGAAACTCCACTTGTTGCGTTGGTCAACTTCTGTTAAGATCCTGATATAACATATTTGAGTTCTTCATAAGATTTCGTTGCCAAATTAATTGTACTGAAAGTTGTCATGATCAGCATCGGATTCAGGCCACCTTAAAAATAGATAAACTTCTGGAAACATCTTCTGTTAAAAGGAACAAGGGGAAGACAGGCTTAAGAATTAAAATCTGCTTTTGAAGTGCTTTGGAACAAGGAGTTACAGTTCCAGCAGCAGCAGCCTGTGTTTTAGAGGTTGGAAAAGATGTAATCTCAGGAACCCAAATTTGCTCAAATTAAAAGTCTCTGTAAAACACATTTGTACACACACAGGAGATTCTTAAGAACTGAGATTACAAAGTCACCAAATATATTTAAGCACATCTGTCTGCTGCCATCCCACAGCACCCCCTGCTCCAGGCAGGATCCCTCACTCCTGCCCTTCTGCACTCAGCTGAGGGCTGAAATTTCAAGCTGGAGTTATTCAAAATATTTGTTGGTACCCAGAAAATCCAGGGAAAGCAGGCTGGTTAAAATTCCCCATCAAGCTTATACATTGAAAACTACAAGAAAGACATTGTGGGGCTGGAGTCAGAGATGGAAACAGAGCTGGGAAAGGGTGTGGAGCACCAGGGGCAGCTGAGGGAGCTGGGGGGGCTCAGCCTGGAGAAAAGGAGGCTCAGGGGGGACCTTGTGGCTCTGCACAACTCCTGACAGGAGGGGACAGCCACGGGGGCCAGTTGGGCTCTGATCCCAGGGAACAGGGACAGGACAAGAAGGAATGGCCTCAGTCTGTGTCAGGGGAGGCCCAGGTTGGTGGAAAGGTTGGTCAGGCACTGGCACAGGATGCTCAGGGAAATGGTGAAGTCTCCATCCCTGCAGGGATTGAAAAGCTGTGTGGATTATAGCACCTGGGGACATGGGTCAGTGGTGGCCTTGACAGAGCTCGGGAATGGTTGGACTAGATCTTAGAGGTCTTTTCCAACCTAATTGATTCCATGATTCCAAGATGCTCAGCTAACCTTTTACAGACATTTTCACATGATTTTGCTGGGATTTCCCCCCATGCTCCTTATTAGATTCAGCGTTTTTACTGCTGACTAACCTAACACACGAGCAAGAGCAGCAATAGCTCAATTTGAACAACAAAACCTCAAATATTTTACATTTTTCAGACTAAGGGAAATAAACAAAGCGCAGAGAACAGAGGGTGGGTGAAAGCAAGTGCTCAAGGACTTTGAAAGGCAAAGAGCAAAAATTGCAGCAATATCTCAGTGACTGGATGTCCCAGGGAGCAGAAAGCAAAGAGATCCCACTGAGTTGGACTTCATGGTCCTTGTGGGCCTCTTTCAACTCAGGATGTTCTCTGAGGAAGAAGCCATCAAGATACTGCTGGAAGCTCTGTGGTTTTAGCCACACCCTTCCATAGCTAAGAAGAACATTTTTCTGGAGTGTGGACCCTAGTAACCACAGTGAGATCCAGAGTGGGACTGAAATACAGGAGACAGACCCTCTTCTCAATGACTCCATCAAACCAACCAACCGTGGAGCGTATCTGGAACAGCAACTGGCCCCTGGTGTTCAGCTTTAAGCATTTTTCACCCAAACAAATCCATGGATGAAGGGCTTTTGTAACCAATAAATACTTCCTCTAACATTTTGCTTCAAAAGAGCCACATTAATATGAAGTACTGTTTCTGTTCAGGGCATTGTTTGACACAAAATCAGAAAATTAAAAGACCAAAACAAAGCAAAGCTCATCACTTTTGCATCACTTAGGAAGAGCAGGGTATGGGTGCACTAAGCAGTTCTGAATAAGAATCATTCCAAAGTGGTATTTATGAGACAGCTACAGTTCTCTAAAAGACTTCAAGCATCTCAGCTCATTGAGAGGTTTGTCCATCTTCCCTCGTAACTAATGTGGAGGACAGGATAGACTGACCCAGGACAGAGGAGAAAGGTGATGGATGGATACTTGGGTTTGGGCAGCTCTTACAATCATCAAAACACAACTTAATATTACATTTGCACAGCCATGTAGACATCTGAGTTTGCCTAGGAGGGTTTCTGAGCCTCACTCCATCACTGAAACTTCTGGAGTGCAGCCAGAACCACATGCTTCTCTCAAGAAAAGCAAGACAAAAAAACCCAAACCCGTTTTTCACAGACAGGATGCCCTTTTTACACACACACACACACACACATTGGACATCACTATCTGTTTCGGGCCACTGCTATGAAAAAGGCACCTCAGGAAGGGCACAGAGCTCAGAGCTGGGGCTTAGACCCCAGTCCCTGAGCACAGACTCAGTTAATGAGAAGTGGATTTAAATACAACTGGAAAGTGAGTGCGAGCACCAAAACGACTTAAAGCCCTAATGAGGATTAAACACCCATGAAGTTTATTAACTGTGACAACACTTATCCCATCTCTCAGCATTATGCAAATCTAGGAGGCACCCATAAAGATGTGCTGACAGACTCAGTTGGTCAACACAACATTATTGCACCTTCAACAATTCTGATCAACATAACATTGTTAAATCCCAGTTTTTCACTGGGGACGTCACAGACATGGGGGCAAGCTCAGTGCACCCACTCCGGATTTTCTACGAGCTATGAGATCTTGAAAAGCTGACATTTAGACGCCATTTTTCAAGCACAGCTCTGGAAAATTCCTTGGATCTAGAAGAGAAGCCTTTTTAGAAGGCAGCCTGACTTGTTAGCCTCAAAGGCAACTTGGTGCTTTGCTGTACATTTCACAAGATTTGCTCCATAGTTGGTCATGGTCCTTTTTACCTCCAGTTTTCCAGCATTTTCCCAGGAGACTGTGTGTGTGCATCCCATTATGGACAATATTGATGTTATTTGTTCACACTGGATAAACACATTGCCAGCACCAGCATTCCCTACCAATGCAGAACTCCCACCATCCCAAAAAATAGGGCTTTACAAGCAACACTCCTTGTAATTTTCCCAAGAACTCCAAACAGCTCCAAAATTTAATTTGTTAAAATAGGAATGATGTTGATACAGCCATAGGAGCTACCTATGGATTCATTCTCTCCTGGTGACCCCCCAACTCTTCCGGAACATGTGCAGCTGTTTCCTGCCCTCCAGGAGGAAAACAAGCAACACATTCCCCTTTCAGACTCTTATCAACAAATACTGAACAATTACAGTAATTCCAAGGTGAGAAGAAATGTTTCTTTCCAGGTGAGAAGTTTGCAGGATTTGGTGTAAAACATAAAGAACAGGTGCTCAATTACTTAAGTAAAGTTGTGCACCACAAAGTACATTTTCTTCTGCTGGAAAGAAGAAACAGAGATTCCTCTTCTCTTCAGGAAATCAGATCTGAACACAGGAAGAGAGGAAATATCCCCTTTTCCCTTAGGGCCTTTGATGGGCTTCCTATAATTTCTATACAAGGATGAAAGGTGCTTCCAATGAAATGTTTGGGGAAAAAAAAGTAGCAGTAGAATTCTCCCTCTTCAGGAAATCCCTCAAAAAATCAAATCTGGATATGTGGTTTTAGTGGCTCTGTGGGAGCTTCATTTGTTTGCTTTTCTTTTAATAGGTGGAATAAGTTTTCGGCATGTTCTCTGATTAATCAATTGGTGTTTCTATTCACAGGGATTTGGCACTAAATCCCAGAAACCTGTTGATATCCTACCACAGAAATTATTTAGTGAGCTATTATCACAAACAGGATTAGATTTTCATTATCATTTGATGTCTGGTTTGAAATCCTTATCAGCCATTCCCATTTTCCCCCCATTTACTCTCTAAGGTAAAATTTGGTTTCATAATTACATTGCTACTTACTGTAAGAAAATGTCTCACTCCAATATGGCTCAGAGGAAAAAAACACATTTTAAAACCTACTGAATTTTACTCATGGTATTTTCAGATGAAAATCTCCCTCCCTCCATCACTTCTGTGGGTTTAAATGACATATTTAATTTCCAAGTAGGGGAAAATCAGGAAAGGAGTGTACGTGTTTTCTTATTTGCTTCAAAATACCTATTCAATAAAATCATGCTGCATGCAAGTAAATGATTAAAGAAATCAGTCTCTATTCTAAAAAAAAAAAAATTAAAATTTGTGCTTGGTTTAAAAAAAAATGCATATTAACAATGCTTGGCCATGTGAAGAAGGACAGGATTCATCCAAGATTAGAACAAGCAAAAGCAGGAGGAATTCAAGCTGTCCTAATGCACTCAATTTGGATCACCTAAAGAGATCTAATCACCAGGAACAGAAGCCAATCCCCCATTCTCAGTGAGCCTTGGATGTGCAGACAATTGAAAACAGCCCACGTGGGCATCTCAGAGATGATGACCTACAGCAATCACTAATTAAGAGATTAAAAAAAGCAAACTAAAAATACAATTTTATTGGAATAGTGCTTAGGAGTGCCAGATACTACTCATAGTGCTCGTGTTGGGGAAGTAGAGACCACATATACTAAAATATAATAAAAATCTAGTTTTTATCTCTGATACTGTCACTGCTCCAGGAGGGCTGAAAAAACCCACATGAAAAGTGGCTGCAGCTTGGGTTTGTGATTGTAGGGACAGAACTGCTGGGGGTGGTTTGCTGGGTTTGACACTCCTGTGCCAAGACAGAGTAGTGACGAAGGAAGGGAGAGACATAGCTGTGAGAGCTAAACTAGGGAGAGCAGAAAGAAAGGAGGATGGTGAGGAAGGAGAGCAGCACCACACACAAAACCTGCTGGAGCACCTACGGCTTGCCACTGAAACTGGGGGAACATTTCTGGCTTTGAAGAAAACAGAAATCTCTCAGCTGCTGGAATCAGAGAAGGACTAAATCCCTCTCCTGGTCCAAATGCAGGTTTATTGCCTTGTTTATAGAATCTCAGCATGGTTTGGGTTGGAAAAAAACCTTATGGATCACTCAGTTTCACTCCCTGCCATGGGCAGGTGTTGCAGCATATATCACAGTCGAGATGGCCATAATACACAGAGTATCATCACACAATTCCAGAAAGCTTTAAGCATTCACCCATACAGAGTAACAGCATGTCACATCAGGAGGCTTCAGGCATCTGCCCATACAGAGTAACATCATATCACTTCAGAAGGCTGCAAGTATCTGTCCTTCTTGTTCTTTAGCCCAACTTTTTACAGCCCTCCTGTTCATGCACTGCAGCTGTGTGCCCTCTGTTCCCTTTGGTGTTGGTCAGTGCCCCTGGGCACTCCATGGCTCACTGCTGTCAGTGCTGCTCACCTGCTTCTCACAGCTGTGCCCACGGGGGATGAGGCTGGGCCACAGCCCCACTCCTGCAGGGACACCTCCTCCTAGGCAAGGTTGCTCCAAGTGCCTTCCAACCTGGCCTTGGGCACTGCCAGGGATCCAGGGGCAGCCACAGCTGCTCTGGGCAACCTGTGCCAGGGCCTCTCCAACCTCACAGCCAACAATTTCTTCCCAACATCCCATCTAACCCTGCTCTGTGGCAGTGGAAGCCATTCCCTGTGTCCTGTCACTCCAGACCCTTGTCCCCAGTCCCTCTCCAGCTCTCCTGGAGCCCCTTCAGGCACTGGCAGGGGCTCTGAGCTCTCCCTGGATCCTTCTCCTCTCCAGGTGAGCACCCCCAGCTCTCCCAGCCTGGCTCCAGAGCAGAGGGGCTCCAGCCCTCAGAGCATCTCTGTGGCCTCCTTTGGACTTGCTCCAGCAGCTCCACATTCTTCCGATGTTGAAGACTCCAGAGCTGGAGGCAGCTCTGGAAGTGGGGTTTCATGAGGGGAGAGCAGAGGGGAAGAATCCGCTCCCCATGCTGTTGTCCTACTCCATCTACGGCCAGCAGGATGAACACACTAATCCAGGATGAGAACACTGTGATATTAAAATAATTTTAATTACTTTGTAGAAATAATTATTAAAAAAAAAAAATAATGAATTACTAGTGGTTTATAATTTCCTAGAGTTGCAAGTAAGAGAGTAGCTTTGAAGGATGTCCTTGTCAACCTGATGATATGCTGACACTGGAAAATTGTCTCTCTGGATAAACTTGTTGAATTGACTTGTCCCATTGGGATTTTTAGGAAGGGTGTTGCTAAGGTTTGGGAAATCCCCTTAAAATGCCTCTGACTAATGCAGACTGGCAGGTTGGAGAAGGACCTGTCCAAGGAGGGTTTGTGAAGGTACCAATTGGCCCACGTGGAAGGTACTGAGAAACTGGTACAAAAGGAGGAGAGCACAAGAAGAATTAGAAAAAAGGTGTAACATAAAATTTGAAATTAATACCTAAACCCCTTTTACACCTGATTTAGTGACAAAATCTTAAAGTGCTTTTGTGTTTGAGTGTTATGTTGGGGCACAATGCAGCATTGTATGGTAATGACATTACAGGCTATTTTTTCTCATTGGAAAATCCACCCCTAAGTTCTGGAAAACATCATTGACACTTGCATCCCTTGGATAAAATCCACTGGCAGGACAACTCGCTGCCTCCCAACTCCAGGGTGATAGTGGAAGGTTTCTGCCAGGATGTGGCAGCCAGCCGGGAGGGCGGGAGCCAGAGATAGTGCAAGGTTTCAGTGCTTTGTTCTTGGTTTTCAAAGTACTTCCTTTGCAGGTACATTTATAAAATTAAAGCATAAAAATGAACCTTTACAGAACGCTCAGACTACTTTTAAGCCAACTTTTCCTCTTTTTTGTTGTAATCAAAAATGAAAGAAAGCATTTTTCACTCCTTTTCTTTCAATGATGCCTTTAAAGATGTTTTGCCTCCTCCTTAATTGTACATAAAAATCATTAAAAAACCTTTCTTGCAGGCTGAGGCCAGGGTGGTGCATTGATGATCTGAGTTCTCTTAGGGAAATGACCCAGGAGAATGACAGGATTTTAATAAGATGTTCAGATAAAATATGAGTGTGGAAAATGACATCATACTTCTCCTGCCCAAGCATGACATAACACTCCTGGATGCCAAGTCAGGGATTAAGCTTGAGTCTGATATCCTGCAAGAGTACTTTCCTCTGGGTGTTAAGCCTCTGTTTTTAAAAAAACTCTAATCCTGCTTGTTTCAGCCCATGCCCTGTGAGCCAAGGGGGAACCCCAAAGGCTGCTTGGTTCATCCCAGACACAGAACATGGATGGGGATGGAAACCAAATATGTTGGGTCACAAGAGGGAAGGGAGCGGAACAGTGGGAAACCACAATTTTCCACACACACTTGGGTAACTCAGGACTCATTTAACGGGCTGAATGTAGTGGTAGATCAATTCTGGGTCATGAAAAGCTCCATGTGAGCTATCCATGTGCTCTGGGAGCCCTGAATTCTCCCATGCCACGGGGCTGATTCCCCAGTGTGGGCAGCAGGAAAGGGGGATTCTGTCCTTCTGCCCTGCTCTCGTGAGACCCCACCTGCAGAGCTGCTTCCAGCTCTGGGGCCAGCATGAGAAGGATGTGGAGCTGCTGGAGAGAGTCCAGAGGAGGCCATGAAGAAGCTCCAAGGGCTGGAGCCCCTCTGCTCTGGAGCCAGGCTGGGAGAGCTGGGGCTGCTCACCTGGAGAAGAGAAGGCTCCAGGGAGAGCTCAGAGCCCCTTGCAGGGCCTAAAGAGGCTCCAGGAGAGCTGGAGAGGGACATGGGACAAGGGCTTGGAGGGACAAGACACAGGGAATGGCTTCTCACTGCCACAGAGCAGAGTTAGATGGGATGTTGGGAAGGAATTCTTCCCTGTGAGGCTGGTGAGACCCTGGCACAGATTGCCCAGAGAAGCTCCAAGCCCCATTCCTGGAAGTGTCCAACGCCAGGCTGGACAGGGCTTGGAGTAACCTGGGCTAGTGGAAGGTGTCCCTGCCCATGGCAGGGAGTGAAATTAGACAATCCTTAAGGTGCCTTTAGACCCACACCACCCTGTGATTCTGTGATCCTCACACTATCTCACTCCACTGAAATGGTTTGTGTGCTTCTGTGAATTCCTGTGATTTCTGAGTAGCACAGAAAGTATCAGAGCGCTCCTGCAACTGCCCTCTTACTGATCCTTCCTGTCATTAGTTGAATGCAAACACAGAAAATGAAATGTAAAACCTCAAATAAGAACAATAAGAAAATCTTTTCTGGGTATGTTGAGGATCTAGCTATTGTGTCCCCACTGGTGGCAGGCAGGTTTGGGAAAGGACAGATGGGAGACCAACCACTCCCATTCCCATCCCCATCCCCATCCCAGGCCAGAGCCTGCCTGCTGTTTATTTTTAGAGTTGATTTCAAGTCTTGTCTCTGATATTGTCACTTTGCAGCTGATGACTGGAACACATTGTGGTTATGCTTTTCAGAATAAGTCCTCAAGTAGATCCAGGAGCAAAGGAAACCAACACAAATGTTGTTAGAGATTTTCTCTGAGTCTCAACTGTGGAGCCAGGCAGTTATGAACATCATCTTCCTAAAAAGATTTCACTCAGAACCTTTGGATTTGGGCGCTGTGGTTAGAAATTGTCATCTGTAACAAATCAAAACCAAAAAGGAAAGGGAAAAAACCACTCTCTCTTCCTGAAATTAAACCCTTCCAGAAAACAAGGCTGCAGCTCTTTGCTTCTCCTGGGGAGAAGATGATGAAAGGAGACAGGTGGAACATCCCTTAGGGACAGATGCTCACACAGAGCCATCCTGAGCCCACCACAGAGCTACAGGAGAATGGAACTACCAGGCAGCCACGCTTGAAGGGTCCACTGATGACAAAATGTGTTTTCCTCCACCTTGGTGCATTCAGAGTCTGTTCTGCCAATGGCAAGAACTGAGCTCCCATTCTACCCATGTTTTCACCCTGCAACCAGTACAAAAACCAATTGATAAATGACTTTGTGTCACAGGAAGAAGTTGTGTGACCTGATGTGAGGAGGACACATTTAGAGAAATTTCCTCAGCACTTACAGGCACAATGTACTGGGATCCTCGCCAAGGAGTCCAATCAATCACCAAAACCAGCCCTCGAGCCTTTAAAAGCCAAACCCTGCCTTTAGATTGGTCCTTCCCAAGCAGAGGGCAAGTGTAGACAAACTTGTTCTGCCAGTGCACCATTGTCATCATTCCAGATTATTTTTACCATTTTTTTTGGCAAAGTTCCCCAAAGAGAAGTTATTTCTCATCACACTTCAGTTGTTACCACTGTAGAGGCAAAGTTTGTGGAACAGACCCTATCCAGCCACAGAACTTCTACGCTTCCTCCTTCTTCAGCCACTGACCAACAGGCTGAGGAAAAAAATCTGAATTTATTCAGATTGGGATTACACATGAAAATCCCATATTCCAAGCAAATGTACCAAAATTACATCCCTCGTGGAAAGAGCTGGCTAACTAACCCAGGAATGGTTTGTCTGCATTCCTTGAAAAATTTTCACATGATTTTAGTAGAAATTTAAGTAACTAAAAAAACTCTGTAACAATAAAGCATCTTTTGAGTAATCAGATGCAATTTAAAGAATCCTTTAAAGAGCTGAGAATGGATTTGATTTGAAAGGGCAGCTGGAGTGGGCTATAGGCAGAGCAATCCATGGAAAGTCAGCATTTCCCTTCCTAAAGTCCTGATCTTGGACTTTGTGCAGGAATCTTGGAATCCCAATGTCTTCCTTGCTTTCCCAGACATCAGTGCCAAATAAATAGCAGGAACACAGTTAGCACACAGGAATTTCCATGGTGGCACGGAGCAGAAGAGTGACTGCAGCAGCTTTTGCACATGAGGATGTGCATTTCCAAGGGAAAAGTGAGAAACCTCATCCCACAAATAGGCTTCTTTTGAAGTTCCACCCTCCCAGGCTGCCCTCACGTCCTGAAGCACAGACAGTTGCTTGGCTCTTAAAAGCTTTGTGGGGTTTCAGTTTTATTCCACTAATATTTTTCTGTGAATCCTCAATCCACTCATCAATGTAGCAGCTCTTCAAAGGGTTCCTGCTGAGCTCCTCATGTTAATAACCCGTGGTGACAATGAGTCGCCTCAGCTAATGGCTTTTGGGATAAGTAGGTGCTTCCAGCACTTCTGCTGCTTTCTGTTCCATTAAGTGTCCCTGTCCTCATACCTCAGGACTGAGAATTTTCATTTCTTCATGCTATTAATTATTTTTTCTCCTTGAATATTTCAGGCTCGTGATTAATTGCAACTACGATCTTTTCCTTTGTTTTTTTTTGGGTTTTTTTAACATCTTAGGTAATGTTCTGCCATTTGGCCCTGGAACTCAATTTCTTCTCCCTTTTAATGGGCTGAAAAAGGCATCAGCCAGTCCCACTACAAGGATATAGAGAATGAAACATCACTCAGTTCTTTGCTGTAATGAAATACTTTTTCGACTCATTACAGTTCACTCCACAAGGCTTCTCTACCTTGTGTCTCTGCCAATTAACTGTTATTGGGCTGAAAATTAAGTGTTTGTGCTGAAAATGAGATGTTCTCCCTGATCTAAAGTCCCTAATACAGCAGAGTTTATAATCCCAAACAACCATCCTGTGAAGGTCATTCCAAGAGCCTTGTATTCCTTGGCAAAAAATCATCCCAGGTGAAGAAGGGCCAGGTAAAATGACACTTGGTGATGTGAAAAAATAAAATCCAATGGTTTTGTTGCACTAGAAGAGAAAGATGTGTCTGGCCCACCACTCCTGGGCAAAGGTTCTCTCCTCTCTCCTTCTCCCAAAGGACACAAATCCAACTCTCCTCCCACTCCAAGAAGTCTCTCTGGCTCTGCTGAGCCAGCACAGACTCAGAGACAATGAACATGAGAGGATGAAAGGACAACGAAAGCAAAGCTGTGGAGCCCTCAGCAAATGTTTCCAGAAGACCTGGACTTTCCTCTCCTGCTTTGCTGTCACCCAAAACACAAGGCTCAATGCTTGTCACCCCCTGCCTAATCCTGCACATCTCAGATTGTGAAGAGCCTGAATATTTTGGTTTGTAAAGCTGACCTGAACTGCATCACTGGTTTTCTAACTAATCATGAGCTGATTTCACATGCACTTACAGCTGCACCTATTTATGCAGAATAAAAAGCATTTCACAGATTTAATTGTAATTTGGGTGCTCTGGGCACAGTCACAGAACAGTTCCATGGTGACCTTCCACAGCCACGTAACAACAGCATGGAGCACCCAGCTGCTTAAGAGCACCTGGCCATTTGAACAAAGACATGATCATGGAATGCCAGACAGGTTTGGATGGAAGGGACCTTCAAGGTCATCCAGCTCTACTCCCTGCCACGGGCAGGGACACCTTCCACCAGCCCAGCTTGCTCCAAGCCCTGTCCAGCCTGGCGTTGGACACTTCCAGGAATGGGGCTTGGAGCTTCTCTGGGCAACCTGTGCCAGGGTCTCACCAGCCTCACAGGGAAGAATTCCTTCCCAACATCCCATCTAACTCTGCTCTGTGGCAATGGGAAGCCATTCCCCCTTGTCCTGTCCCTCCAAGCCCTTGTCCCATGTCCCTCTCCAGCTCTCCTGGAGCCTCTTTAGGCCCTGCAAGGGGCTCTGAGCTCTCCCTGGATCCTTCTCTTCTCCAGGTGAGCAGCCCCAGCTCTCCCAGCCTGGCTCCAGAGCAGAGGGGCTCCAGCCCTTGGAGCTTCTTCATGGCCTCCTCTGGACTCTCTCCAGCAGCTCCACATCCTTCTGATATTGGGGACCTCAGGGCTGAAGCAGCTCTGCAGGTGGGGTCTCACGAGAGCAGAGGGGCAGAATCCCCCCTGTCCCTGCTGCCCAGGTTATGGGGCAGTTCAAGGCTGCTGGGCCAACATCTGCTCCCCAACAGCTGCTTGCACTGCCTTGCTGGAGGTACAACTCAGTCCCTTTCAGCTCCTCTGAGTTTTCAGACCCATTTTCCACTTACAATTCTGAACACACATTCAGTTAAAGACAGGGCATGTTTATAGTGACATCCATCACAACAAACAACCAGCTCCCAACAGCTCTCCAGAATTAAAGGAAGGCAAGAATCAGGTCAGTTGTTGACCAAGAAGTTGTCTCACATCTTTTATTTCCCTTCTGTTGCACAATTTCACATCAGATTTCTCCCAAAAGTGTGAATTAATGCTTTCTAACCCTTAGGGTAAAATGTCCTTGATCACAAATGGCTTAAAATTATAAAGATCTGTTAAAATAATGTCTATTAGCAAAGTCACTTGCTTAAGAAATACCAACTGTATTGGTTAAATGAAGTTAATGAATTGAAAACATCGTGGAATTTTTTTTTTTTTTTTCTGGAGGAGTGTAAAACAGAGCTCACTAACAGATGTATTTACTTTGATAATGAGTTTTGTCTCATTGGATGAAAAACAGGGAAAAAATGCAGAGACTGGTGAAAAACAGATAAGCAGGTGCTGGACACCAGCCTGATAAACAGAACAGATGGGATGGAAACCAGGCAGGGGTGCTCGTGGAGCTCAGCCACAGGCTTGTCTCCAGCATGATGGAAAAGGATGGAACCACCAACCAAGATGGATTTGAGAGAGTTAAATGAGTGGATGAGGCATATTCTAGTGGCCTTGGAGACCTGCAGTGAGGGGAGATGGAAAAAACCTGAATTATTTGGATTATTTAGATAGAAGCAGGAAGACAGATGTGGCCCAGGAGAGCAGTTCCTTGCATGGATTAAGATGATACTCAGATTACAAACAGAACCAAGAGAAAGATTTTTAACAACCCCCAAGTTCTCCACAAGGATGTGACTGAAGTGCTCTGCTCCCACGTCTCCTACCAAATATCAGTCAAGTCACTCGATATTTAGAGCATCTTTTTTTTTTTCTTTTGAATACCTGAACTGTGGCTTGTGAAACTTTCCTACCTTAGTATAACTGCAAAAATGCACATAATAATATATGAAAAAAGAGCCCAGAGTCTGGAGTTGAGGGGCACTTTGGGAAGGACAACAGCAACCCACAGCCCATGTTACTGTGCTGCCATTAAAATCCCATTTTTTCCCTTTTTCAGCTATGGGCATACTGTATTTTGCCTTATCAAGGAGAAGATGGCTGGGGATGACATCTTCAAAGATGCCCAATGCTCAAGACAGATCTGAATCAAAATAGTCCAATCACCACGACTACCACTGATGGCTCTATTGCTCCCCTGGCCTTTTCCAAGGATCCTCCCCACTGCTAAATGATAAGTGGAATTTTCCAGCTCACTGTTACCACATGCTGCACTGTGATTTCTCTGGAAACCCATGAAGTGCTGCTGGCTCCATTAATGCACCATCTCACTTCTGATAAAGTCTTTGGCAGCTGTTTTGGACAACAGCCCAAGACCTCAGCACAGAAGTGCAGCCTTTCATGTCTGTGCAGCCTTTTCCCTAAGTTTATCTATGGCCTAAAGCTTCTAAACCTTTGGGCTCGCCCAAACTGTGCAGCCGTTTCAAACACTGCATTAAAACACCATCCAGTGCTATAAAAGGAAAAATGGATGGCTCCAGGAGGCAGCTCCATGGCAGATGAGCCACTGTGGCTCAGGAGATAAGAGGCAGCTGCCAGAGATGAATATAAGCATTATTTATGAATGTGGTGTCGTTGATTCCAGAGGTGCTGGAGGTGCAGCCAGAGAGGATGGCAGCTCACCTGCAGGGTCCCAAATCAAGCACGTTTGCCATCAGTGCCACAGCCACGAGAGGCACAACAAAGTAGTCTTGATTTTTCTCTGCAAAACCAGATCTCCCCTTGACTGCCCTCTCCTCAATTTCAGAAGAGCTGTAGCTCCACAGACATGGGGGTGTACTTGAATGTTAACACCGTGGTCAGACCCAACCTCTAAACAATAAACCATGAGTTACTGAATGATGAGAAAAGCACATTATGCTTTGAAGGGTCTTCCTGAAAAACCACATGCTCATCCCACAAACCCTGTAACACCCCAAAGGATGGGCATGGGGGCACCTAGAATCCCACCCTGGCGTTTGGCTCACAACTATTTATTTGCTCCTACTTATGGCCCTGCTCGAGCAGGTGTTGCTGTCACACACCTTGAATGCTCCTGAGTAAAATAAATAAAATGAAATCTTCTCTCTCCTGGGAAGAACTTGCTCAGCTGAAGAGGATGGCACCAGCAACTTCTGGCACACAGGAGACCCCGATTTTAATTGCTGGAATCCCACCTCCTCACTGGACTTCAGTGTTACATTTAACCTGATCTAGATCAAAGATTCACAGACTGTTTGAGCTGGGAGGGATCTTAAAGCCCATCCCACTCCACCCCCTGCCATGGACAGGGACACCTCCCACTAGGCGAGGTTGCTCCAAGCACTGTCCAGCCTGGCCTTGGATACTTCCAGGGATGGGGCAGCCACAGCTTCTCTGAGAAACCTGTGCCAGAGCCTCACCACCCTCACAGGGCAGAATTCCTTCCCAGTATCCCATCTAACCCTGCCCTCTTTCAGTTTGAAGCTTGTCCTGTTACTCCAGGCCCTTGGAGTAAAACTCACTCTGGAGCCTGCCCCTTTAGGTACTAGAATCCAGTCCTTGGATCCTCCAAGATCATCCAGCAAAATAATTTTATGTGGGCAAGAACCAAAAAGTCTTGAATTTATTAAAAGAAACACAGAATTGACAAAGTCAATATTTCTGCCTAAAATTAAAATGGCACATTATTCCCGAGGGAAAAGCCCAACTCAACTCCTGGGGCAAAACCATCAAGAGGAAGTCCTGAGAGAGGAAGTACAATATGAATAAACAGAGGTTTATTTACTGGTGGTTGCCAGTTGCAGCTTCTCCTTCAACACTGCAGGCTTCCAACTGTTGGGAGAAGAGAAGGTTTCAGGGAGAACTCAGAGCCCCTTCCAGCACCCAAAGGGGCTCCAGGAGAGCTGGAGAGGGACTTGACACAAGAGCCTGGAGTGACAGGACAAGGGGGAATGGCTTCCCACTGCCAGAGGGCAGGGTTAGATGGGATACTGGTAAGGAATTCCTCCCTGTGAGGTTGGAGAGGCCACACAGGCTGCCCAGACAAGCTGTGGCTGTCCCATCCCTGGAAGTGTTGAAGGCCAGGTTGGACAGTGCTTGGAGCAAGCTGGGTTAGTGGAGGGTGTTGCTGCCCATGGCAGGGGGTGGAATGAGATGACCTTTAAGGTCCCTCCTAACTCAAACCCATCTGTGATTCCATGATGTCCATCCACAAGTTGTTCCCACTTTGCAGTACCTTCTACCCAAAACATGCCAGAATAAAAGATCTAGTTTTACCCAAATTACTGCAAAGATGAACAGAACCAGGAGCAGTCAGTCTGGTATCAATCCATAACTGAAAGAGAATGTTTCAAGCAAGCTGCCAAGTGTCCAAACCACTGTTTCTAAAAAAAAAAAGCCCCAAACCACAGGACTGTGTTTCTAATCAGCACACAAGAAGGCAGGAGTGTGCAGCCAGCCAGGAATGTGACATCACTGCAAATCCAACTAAGGCGGCCTCTCCATGTGCTCCGGGGCTGCAGCTCGGGGAAGGGGAAGAGAAAAGGCTTGGCTTGGAAAAGAAAACTCCAGTCTCAGTTCTGAAGCCTCCAAAATACCAAAGGGAAGGATCCCTTCAGGCCAACTCTGCCCATTCAAGACTATTAAAGGGGGCGACAGTTGTCACAGCAGGACCCTGAGAGAACAGATCTCTCAGGAGCCAGGCTGGCATCATGGAATGATCACACTCACTTTCCACGAAAAACATTTCTGCATAGAGTTGTCATCTCTACATACTCCAACACTGATGAAAGGGATGGGCAAATGTCAGTCCCTGTGCCGAGCACAGAAAGTGAAACATTCCAGAATGGAGCAGACGCACATGGGAACCTCATCCCAAACCTAAATCTCAAGCTTTTTACGTGGAATCCCAGTTTGGGCTGGAAGGGACCTTAAAGCTGGTCTCAATCCATCCCATACCATGGGCAAGCTCCATCCAACCTGGCCTTGGACATTTTCAGGGATGTAGCATCTATCATCTCTCTTGCAGCCTGAAGACTGGTAGATCCAACCTGCTCTTCTTGATGGTGTAAAGAAGCAAGGACATGCCAAAATGACATTATGCAATCCTTTTTGTGAGAGCCTGTGGAGCAGAGTCATTTCCAGACAAACTCCACTGAAACTTTCAGTGTACCAAGCTATGAAAAAACCCACAGGCATCTGAAGAATAAAATAGCTGCTGTATCCATCAGGAAAGGCAGCTGCCCATGAGCTACAGAGGTCGTGGTGGGAGACCCATGTCTGCAAATCCTCAAACCCTCAATGGCTCTGTCCGTTGGAGTCAACTATAATGCTCCTTTGTTAAACACACAGGAATAACCAGCCCGTTGATTCCCAAGAGCCCAGTGAGTCATGAGTGGGGATTATCAGACACCAATAGTCTTTGTGAAGTCCCAAATGTCAAATGAATCCCATTCTTCCTTCCTGATTCAGACAGATCTGAATTTAAGTCATTCCTCCTACTCCCTGAGCCAGAGGAAGACCAGGAGAAGGCCTCTTACCATGGGGAGGTTCAAGTTGGAGCATCTCAAATTCTGCTCTGTGAGCAGTGAACCTGCTCCCAGAGCGAGGTCACTGCTGGATTAAATTTGGTGGTCAGGATGCTGATGATGTAAGGAGGTAAACAAAAAGCATGGGAGGTGCTTATCTTAACACAATTCACAGCTTCTCCCAAAATGATTTTGTCATGGAGATCACATCAACCATTCCCAAAGGAGCCTTGTGCTCCTTTCTCTTCCCCCACAGCCACCACACCCTGATCTCTCCTTTCTTCTACTGATATTGGTGATAAACCTTTCTAAGGGGACACCTGAGATTTGGGAGCAGCCATATCACCAAAAACATTTGGGAAAGCACTTGAGAAACTCATGCTGAGCCACTCTAGTTCTAAAGAGGTGTCTTCCAACACAACAGAAAGAGCATCAAGAAAAGACTGTTCCCAGCAGTGTCAATACACTGCAGATGTTGGGCAGAAGGTCAAGGGAGGGGATTTTGCCCCTCTGCCCTGCTCAGGTGAGACCCCACCTGCAAAGCTGCCCCAGCCCTGGAGCCCAGCACTGGAGCTGCTGGAGAGAGTCCAGAGGAGGCACCAGGGTGATCAGAGGAATGGAGCAGCTCTGGTGTGAGGAAAGGCTGAGAAAACTGAGATTCTTCAGCCTGGAGAAGAGAAGACTCCAATGCCTAAAGGGGCTCCAGGAGAGCTGGAGAGGGACTTGGGACAAGGGCCTGGAGGGACAAGACAAGGGGGAATGGCTTCAAACTGACTAAGAATGGCTTCAATCCTACTGAAAGTAGAATTAGATGGAATATTGGGAAGAAATTGTTGGCTGTGAGGGTGGTGAGGCCCTGGCACAGGTTGATCAGAGAAACTGTGGCTGCCCCATCCCTGGAAGTGTTGAAGGCCAGGTTGGATGGGGCTTGGAGCAACCTGGTCCAGTGGTAGGTGTCCCTGCCCATGGCAGGAGCTTGGAACAAGATCATCTTTAGGGTCCCTTCCAACCCAGCCCACTCTATGATATTCTAAGGACCCTCCAGCAGAAGGGTAGTTGTAGCTCAGTTCTAAACTTTTCTAGCCTTTTTTTAAAATGTCTGTGCCCAAGATAAAGGAAAAAAGTAGAAACACCACATTGATTAAACGTCCATCACAAAGACCCAGAGAGCCCTTGTGTGCCCTTTGTTAGGGCACATTCCACCTTTGCACAAAAGCAACGCTTTATTTCTAAAGATTAAAGCTCAGTAACAGTTACTGAGCTTAAACACACCCTCAAAGTGGGAGAAAATATACTTTCCCCACCCCCCTCCTGGGAAAAAGGAGTCAAAATATCTCCAGCTGACGCCCAGTGACAACATGATGTGTTTAGTTATTTGTGACACAACAGGCTGCTCGAGATGCTATTCAAGGTGCTCTAAATTCTCACACAACTCTACAACAAGAGGGAATGGAGGGACCAAGTGTGGTGTGATGCTCAGTGTTCCTAATCTGGGGGATACAAGAAGCTTAGAGGCAGAAATAGCCAAAACAAGTAGTTCAGCAGAGCAGAACTTATGTATTTTGAAGAATATAAGAGGAAAAAAATTGTTTCTCTTTACCAGCCACAGAATAGAATTCAGAACTCCTGAAAATCCCATAGAACTCCACTGGAGTCTGAGAGAAGCTGATGGATTTGTGGCTGCTCCAAAGCATCACACAAGGGCCCAGGTTTTGAGGGGTCTGAGGAAAAGCTACTGGGCATCTCTTATGGAGATCTGCAGCTCCTTCCATACAAGAACCACACTTAACACAGGCACTCAAGAAGGCAGTAAAAATTTCCTGGAGTCTTGAGTCAGCACTCTGCTGTGGAATCAGTTCTCCAGCCCAAGGAATGACATCTGGAGATGAACACCTGCACCCACACACACACCCAGCAATGCACAGCTCTGCTTTGGACAACTCTCACACAACCACAGGTCATTAAAGCACTTACAAGCCATCAGAATAAAGCACAAACCTGCCTTGCAGGAATGGAACAGAAGAAAAGTCAATCATTTCCTAGATTAGGACACCCATTAGCTTCTCCTACATTATTTTGATATAAATAAATAAAAACTGAAAGAAACCCTGAGTGTGCATCTCAAAGTATTGAAAACCATTCCAAGATTTGCCTTTTAATAACAAACATCATGTACTGACCTCTGCCAATTTGTATGGTAAGATCAGCTTTTCTCCCACTGTCACTGTCTTTCTGGTCACCAGGGCCTCAAACAGCATCTCTTCTTTCACCTAAAACAAAAGTACAGATGTTAATGATCATTCTAGTGATCTGTTTTTTTATTTTAAATCCAGTTTAAAAAATGCTAACATTTAAACTTTAAAAAAAGAAAAAAATTCAGTTTAACATTCAAATATCAAAATTTAATTAAAAAAACCCCAACCAAACAAAACACTTTTGCCAGCCCTTGCAGAGTTAAGTTCAATGGGTAAAAACATGCCATTGGGAGGAGCCAACTCAGCACATAAACCCAGCATCAGAAACCTAACACTAGGGTATTCAAAGGAACCTGATTTTCTGCATTCAGGCATCCCAGTTGTAGCAATTTCCCATTGGTTTCCTTATTCCTGGTGCAGCTCCTCCCTCCCACACTTTCTCTTGGCAAAATAAGTCAACTTTCCAGTGTTGTCAAGATGAAATCATACAAATTACTCTAGAATAAGCCAAGAAGTGTCATCAGTTTCAGAGATATCTAAGTGAAGGAGGTTTTCTTTCGTGCTTTTAAGGGTGGGGAGGAGTCAGAAGGAGGAAGAAACCCTTGGAAAAGCACCTGATATTTACTCTGCTATTGGCACTGGATGTTTACTCCCTAAAGCCCCAGTTCCTGGCAAGGTGACAGTCTCTAATCAGCCCTCACAGGTCTGCAGAACAAAACTCAGTTGTGCAAACAGAGACACTTCAGCAAAGAGGAAAACAGTGCTGACAAATTAAGTAGTACCTGCAGCTGTTGGGGAAAAGCCTCTTTCCCAATCAGCTTCAAGACCCTTTTACTTTCAGGAATTCAGAAGGTGTCCTCTCTCCCAGAACACATCAATTAGACCTAAAGACTTTGAGTCATTGACTGATATTCACTAAATTTCCAAGTCAAAAAAGACATCACGAGTCTGGGTGAAAATCTTGGAGCCCAGAATTAATGGGTGTGGATTGATACAGGTAAGCTACACTGAAGACTCTACAAACTGCTAATCCTACCTGAAGGACTCCATGCAGGCACCAGATCTCCTCTGGACATCTCTGATTGTCCAAAATCCACATTTCTGAAGCCATCCAAGGCCATATTTTTATCACAGGGAAACCATTTATGATTTGACAAGGAAAATGGGAAACACAGAGGTCTATCAATTGAACTCAACAATCTTAGAGGTCTTTTCCAACCCAAACAATTCTACGTATGTACTTTGATTTAAGGGTTTAATCCAGGAATTAGTACGAAGAGGAAATGCAAACAAGACAGTGAAAAGTCAGGAATCTCACAAACCATAGCAATAATGATGCCCTTCTGTACAAAAATCTCCTTCTGCCAAAACAACCATTATGGGAGTCTCCCTGATAAAACCCAGGGAGTTTTTATATAAATGATTCTTCCTGCAACAATAACCTGTCGCTGTGGAAATCAGAATACATCAAGTCACCTGTATATGATGTCACCTGCCAGCAAGGTCTCTATCACTGGAAATGACACTTCAACATTCATTTCTTTAGTGCTCAGCACTACTCAGGAACAGGAGCCCCCAGTTCCTACAATCCAATTTTACCTTTCAAAATCAAGCAGGGAAAAAAAAAAATCTTCTGGTTCATCCAGAGATCCACAGCAAGATTCCACATTTGGTTTCTATTCCTCTACATTCACCAAAATATGTGATTTTGTAATTTTCGGCTCTGTGGATACTTTTCCAGCAGCTCTTGACTGCGGGACCATCAGCTGCTCTCCCTCAACTGCACAACTTGGAACAAAAGTGAGTTTCACACCATCCATTATCCCCCTTCAGGGATGCTGCAAACCCACAGCCAGCATGCTGGCTTCTTTTAATTATCCAAGGCAACAAGGCAGAGGGGTGTCAGATGGTTCCTAATCAAAACAGTCCAAAGAAATATTCCTCAACAACATAAACACTTCCAAGTCCCAGATTTGTCAGCAAACACAGGGATTTTAAGCAATTTAAACAACTACCCACGCCATCCCTCACCATCCCCATCTCATGGTCATTCTGCTTCTTTCTCTCCCTGCTTTCTGGGTTAAGGGAATCTGTGGATATGCATCCTTCTTCTCCCGACCTGTGGAGATCCCATTAAATCATCTTCTTGTACAAAAACACTCTTGGCAAGGATGGGAATCCCTGCATCTCCCCAGGCCCCTGCCTGCAATTACCACCCAGTGGAGCTTGATCTCGAGTCCTTCATCACCTCTGATGAGCACCACGGGTGCAACCAAATCATCCTAATCTGCATTCAAGGTCACAGCGTGAAAGTAGCTGACTCCTGATGCCAGGGAGGAGCCACTGGGGCTTTCTAAATAAAAACTCAGCACGTGCTGATGACTAAGGACATGGAGGTACTTACAGCTCCCCCACATCCTACACCTCCTCCTCCAGTAAGTGTGAAACACTAAAATAGGAACACCCATTGGTGCAGAGTAGCAAAGAGGAGAACACCACTTATTTCTTTACTTTGTGCCCTAGGAGTTTCACTCTTGGGTCACATTTCACGGATTTTTGCTTCCTGGTGCTAAAGGGCATGGCCTGCTCTCCCTCTTAAACACGGCCTGCAGGAGTTTAGATCTTAATTACAGGGACAAAATGCAGATTTAAGACTTTGTTGCCACAAGTGGGCCCAGAGATGGCTGGAGGCCTCAACTCCATGAGCCAGTGAGGGGTGACCAGCAGTGCCACAGCTGGGAACGCCAGCGGAGCACGGCGGAGCAGGGAGCCAACAAGGGCTGGGCTGGAGCCAAGGCAGGCAGAGGCTGCTCCTCCAGTAATTCTGGGGTATTATGTTAGAGCAGCTGAAGAAAAATGAACCATTTCCAGCTGGAGAACAAGAAAACATCAGGTTTTGTCTCTCCTTCCATATTTGAGAAAGGGATTGCAGTGCTGAGTGCTCGCTCTAAAGATGCCTTGTGTGGAATAACTGAAAATAAATTCAGATTTCAATCAGCTCTTCTTGGAAAAGAGCTGAACCTTTTCCTCAGACTTTCTTTCAAATAACCAGAGTTAGAAAGGATGAGAGGGAATGGTTGGAGCTGTGTCAGGGAGGATTAGGCTCTTCCCCCAGAGGGTGGTTTGGCACTGAACAGGCTCCCCAGGGAATGGTCAGGGTCCCAAGGCTGCCACAGCTCAGGAGTGTTTGGACAATGCTCTCAGGCACAGGGTGGGATTGTTGGGGTGTCTGTGCAGGGCCTGTGCCTCTGAAGTTACACTCAGTGGTATTTGTGGATCCCTTCCAACTCAGCACATATTCTGTGATTCTCTGAAGTTTTCTGACTCTAATTCTGGCTCAAAATTTTGCATCTAATGATGATATCCCTACTCATTGCAGGGATGTTGGACCAGATGAACTTTGGAGGTCACTTCCAACCCTAATCATTCTGTGACTCTACAAAACATCATCTGAAAAACAAATCCAGAAGAAAAAGCTGGAAGCAAGCACTGTCTGCTCCATAATCCTCACCCCCTCCCCAATTAATTTCCAAGACATTTATCAGAGGAGGAGCCCCAGTGCCTGTGGGATCCCTCTGGGAAGCTGAAGGCCATTTTTTAGTGGAAAAAGAACTTGAGCACATAAATCTCCTGGAGAGGCCAACTTTAGCTCCAAACACAAATGTGCACTGGGAAATCTGGCAAAACTAATTTAGGGCACTTGATAACTTGATTTACCTTTATTTGCATTGAGGTTAGGTATTGCATTGGTTACCTAAACCTAAAAAACTGAATACAAAACTGCTGCACTGAGCAAAGACAGAATTTATCTCCTTCCTCAATGCTCCATCCAAGGAAATAATTTCCCATTTTAGCAAACACACACAATTAAAATGTTCCTACTGTTCCAATGGAAAACAAAAAGTCTCTTTTAAGGTCAACTAGATAATCTCTAATATATTGTTTTTATTAATAAGCCCACAAATGAGCTTTTCCAAGCTTTTCCCCAGAAACACAAAGGTTTTACCCAGTTTTACACAACCCTCTATGATTTCTGCCCAGGCCCTGGGACATTTGCAGTGCTTGCACAGGACTCCACGTCTGCTTGATCCATCAGGCAGCCTTGACATCACTCCCCAGCACAGCATTTCAGCAGAGTTTAAACAAAGGCCCTGAAAAATCTGCCAAAAGCATCACATAATCCACACACTATGTCTATTCCCGAAAAAAAAAAAATGGAATCAGGGATTTTACTGCAAATGAAACAATGATCTGCAGAGTCTGGCCAAAATCCTATATTGCAGTTTCAACAAATGCTGCTCTGGATTGTTTAATAAAGCAAAAGCATATTGGATGGGGCTGTTGATATCTAAGAAAAAGCAAATCCATTGCAGATCATCATCTCCTCACAGATTCCTTCAAAAAAATCTATGTATTAGCTTCATTTCACAGGGACACAAACCTCATTACAGAGAGGGAGGATAGTTGTGCAGTGGTGTTGCATTAACTGGTGCAGCAGGGAAGTTCCCCCAGTTATCATTAGAGGTCCCAACACAAACCAACCAGCTCATGAAAATTTGGGCCAGATCCCCCTTTGCAGTGGAAGAAGACCCTAATTTTGCCCAAGTTTTTAATTTCAGCCAGATTGGTGGTTCCCCTCCTGCCCTTGGAGGCCACATCCCCACGGGAGCCATGCTGGAGCATCTCTGCATCCCCTCTTGGCTGCTCTCAGAGATGGCCAACGCAGCTCCAGTTGGATTTTTTCCTTCTCTTTTCCGTGTCAAATCCTTGACTGAAAAATCCAATGAGTCATTTGAGTATAAAGATCAACCCAGAAGTTGCCCCAGGGTAAGGAAGTATCAGATCACAGTTTCTTCCATCCCTTTGCTGTGCTCCAGTTGGTCCTACCAAACAGCCAGTGACCACAGGAAAGGAAGTTAACTCTCTGTCAACTCATATTACTTTTATTCTGAGATGATTTTTCAGTTATTAGTGTCTAATGCCAAGATCTGGAGAGGGGATTAACAACTTTTTCAAGCCAATTCGTAATTTCAGCAACAATGGGAAAAGCAAAACTGCTCAGTGACCACAAAGAAAAAAAGAATGTAAAAAAAATAATTACCCAAACGAGACAAAATACAAAGTGTCAAATGTTTTAAGCAGTATTTTAAATCTCTGGCTGAGTAGAACTCATTGCACTTAATGTGAAGAGCTGTAATGAATAAGGAGTTGTGGCTGCTCTTTGTAATGATGCTTCTGTTTGAACCCTTTGGTTCTTCCTTTGGGTCAAACCTGAATAAGCAGCAACATCTGTTGAGGTCTGCAAAGAGAAATGTGGCATTTCATAAAGATAAATCAAGTCTGAAAATGAGATTATTGGCTTTATTTCAGCTGATTTCAGTGGGTCTATTGAAAGGTCTATTGGAGGCAGCAAATGCTTCCAGTTCCATGGATCAATTATCACCTAAATGCAACTTAAGGGACAAACAACACCACTTACTCAAACTCAGTGATGCATTTCATCAGATCCTACCTCAATGCAGCAAGCATTGTCCCAATCTAATTAACAAGCATTTTATGTTCTAGATGGTCATTTAATTTGCAAAAAGAATTACCAAGATGAGCAGAAATCTATCAATTTGCTCAGATACATCAGATCTTAGCAGTTAGGGCTTGGGTTTTTTTTTTCAAATGGTGAAAAATAAATATATTTATTGATTTTTACATCTTGTTGACACTACCTGGGGGTGCTGTTCCAGCCCATGGCATTAAGGCACCATTGGATTGACATGGCTCAGCCAATGCCTCGTCTCACATAATCATGTGTAAAAACCACCCCGCAACCTCCCCACATGTAGATGTTGCAAAAGGATTTGTTTGCAAAGGCAAAGACCCAAAGCCTGGAACTTTTTCAGCTCTCTAAGTCACTCTCTTACTCAAAATTTTTTTAAAAAACAATTACTTAACTGACTTGGCCACATTTAACAGGGCAAAATCAACAACATTCTCCTCCTCGCTTATATTTTCCTTCTGTTTATTTCTGCAATCTCCAAGGCCAAGATGCAAAGAGCATCCAGCTGCTCAAACCATATTTTACAGAAGCTTTCCCCTCCCTAAATTCAAAGCATTAATGAAGTGCTATGAAAATCCCTGAGAGCCAATTCCCAAGTTCTGCAGGTAGGGAGATAACACAACAATTATTTAATGGAATGAACGGGAAGAGCACCACGTGTAACACGAAAGGACAAGCTGCCTTCTGATTCCACCATAAAATCAGCACAAATTCACCTTCCAGACCATCCAGGGAGTACAAAAGGGTAAAGATAATTTTTGCTATAATCAACTACAATAAAAACAGCTGAGTTGCAAGAGGTTTAGAGCATTTCAAGTGAAGTGAGACAGCAAGGAGAGGTTCTGGCCACCTCAATCCATGTCAGGAGGATTTTGAGCTCAGCACTTGAAGGCTGAAGGCCAGCAGGACAAGTTGGCTCATTCAAGGCTTTTCTCATGAAAAGAAGTACCACAGCTTCATAACCTGCTTGGGCTGACAGAGCAGATCTCCTAAGAACTCATTTAATGCTTTTGCACTGATTTACAGAGCTGGATGTGGCCTGGGCCAGCCAGGTGGAGTCCTACAAACCCTTCCCAAGGGACACCAGCACTGCAGTGGCTCACAGAGGCCGAGGTATCAGGTCCTAAACAGCAGACAATCAATAGATGCACCAAAGAACTCCATAACAGGCCTATAAATAGGGACTAGAGGGTGAGATTCCCTTGTCCACATATTCCCTTGTGGAATCTGGCAGGTAATAACAGACAAAAAACACGGTGAAGGAGCTCAGCACCTGCTACAGCCAGCACAGAACAAAAACATGGGGCTATGGTTGTACAGCTGCTTGAGTTCCTCAGACAAGACTTTGGAACAGATTTGAGGAGCACCAGCTGATGGCTGGCAATTGAAGACACTGCCATGTTGGACACCAGGATTGCTTTGCATCTAGACCCTGCAACATTTCACATTTAATCACAGAAACAGGATTTTCAGTCAATGAAACCTGAAGAGTAGGGGCAAAAACCCTCCATGAAAAACCTCTTTTAAAAAGTTCCTGTACCTTTTCCCTGGCAAACATGAACAGCCCATAAGAATGGAAACACACAAAAACTTACTCTTTGGTGAAACTGGACATAAATGGTGCGTGTTTTGTGTCCTAAATCAGAGGTGGCTTGTTTGGTGTGAAAGTTTCAGGAGGGACAGCAGAGCCTTACCTCCAGCAGCTCTGACACCACAGGAAGTATTTCAGGGTTGCAGATATCGATGGAGTCATCCCTGTAGGTCTTCTTTTTGTAGCGGATGTTCCCCAGATGCAGGATTGCCGACAGCAGAGAGAAAATCCTAAATAGAGGCAATTCATTTTCACTCGGTTTTTCATAAAGTGAATGAAGCAGCAAACTTCACCCCCAAGGGCCATGTCCCTCTTTGGCTCATTCTTCTAATTCTCAATCCAAAGCATCCACTTTGCCTCATGTCAAAAAGATTTTTATTTAGTCAAGCACCAAACTTGCATCCGTACAGTTTCCTTGAAAATTCTTTAACGCATCAAACCCACAGTTACAAAATTACAGTCCATGTTGTAAGAAAAATAGAAATCCTCCAGTAATCTTGGTATCTAGATTAAATATTTATCATGCAATTGCCTAAATTAAGGGGTAGAGTGGGTGTGGCCATGCAGGTGATCCCTCTTAGTTCCCTGGGACACATTTTTTTGTCACTTTTCTGGATCTAGTCCCAGCCAGGAACAAAAGATTGTACAAAACAGCATAAATGCTTTTATAATATCTAAGCAACTGAGACAAAGAAAAGATGTTATACTTCAAGTAAATTTATCCAACCAATTTTTCTGTTTTGGAGGGAATTTGGTCATTTTAAAGTTATCTCCCCTCCAGAAAAAAATAGGATCAGACACTCAAAGAATATCCTGAGTTGGAAGGGAACCACAAGGTTCATCAAGCCCAACACTTGAGCCATGTCTGACTTCAGCTATAAATCCTGTTTGTCCCTAATTCTACACTCTCTTGGGAGTTAAAAATGAATAAACCCAAATGTGATTCCTAGCTATGCCACCAGCTTCTCCGGACAACACACCTTCACCTCTCCAAGTCCTCCCTTATCTCCAAAACAGGGATACTGACTCCTTGTTGTGAATTTCAGGATGCAATTTTATAAAAATTTCTCTTCGCTGTTTCCACAAAGGTGAAACCCCATGTTTTGCTATAAAGAAATTACTTTTAAAAGTATAGTAGTAATTAAAACATACTCCCTATATTGCAACTGAAGGTGGTTCTTATTTGTACTGCAGTTGTATAAAGCCAAGCAAAATAAATCTGCTGGTGTAGTGAAGAATCCACTTTATTTCTGACACGCAAAATTCACCAGGAGCAACTTGTGTGCCAAGAAAAATCATTGCACAGTAAATCAGAAGTGAGAATTTACTGCATCACCCGACTCTGCTCAGTCCTGACACTTCCTGATTGCTTTCTCAGGCAATTAAACCCCTCAACAGGCTTTAGACAAACCTTGTCCTGAAGCCTGACAAAGCAGCCCCTGACACAGAACATATTCACACTAGTCTGGATACTTGGGTTTATCCACGTGTGTGGGGAAGATAGAGAAAAAGCAGTTTTAATTTCATAATTGATTTGTTACAAGTGAGGGATAAAGAATGAGCTTCCAAAATTTCTCAGTTGTGTGAAAATACCTTTGAGGTAATTTTTTATGTCAAGTTCTTCCCAACCTACTCAAGCCTTTCAAGCCAAAAATCAACACAGGAGGGATTATTTTGTAGGTTTGGTTGGAGATGACCCTCAGGAACCCTCTAATTCCATGGTGTCAGTGGTGTTGCAACCCAGCTAAAGTCCAGCTTTCAAACCAGCATGTCCAGTGCATTAGTGAAAAAGACCAGTTGGAAATGAGTCTACAGACCTAGAATTGCACACAAAGGGTTAAGTTTGTTGAGGGATAATGAGGACTTCTGATTAAACCAAGCTCTGGATTCATGACATGCAGAGTGAGGCGTGATTATTCATGAACACTTGAGAAATACTTCAAGATGTCAACTCCTGCCAACGCTCCATTTGCATGGAGAGAATCGTTAAGTACAGCAATGATGATGGAATCCCAGAATGGTTTGGGTTGGAAGGGACCCAAAACTCATCTGGCTCCATCCTGCCATGGGCAGGAACACCTTCCACTAGACCAGGGTGCTCTAAGCCCTGTCCAACCTGGCCTGGGACTCCTCCAGGGATGGGGCAGCCACAGCATCTCTGGACAATGTCCTTCCAGTGGAGGTGGCATTAACCAGGACAATCTCCAAGCTATTAAAATGGAAAATAAACTCACTGTCTGCGTGTCTTGGGCAGAAACCCCACCATCTCCATGGCGAGTTGCAGCCGCTCAAAGTCGTGCTTCAGGTCCTCCCCTTCCACGGAGAAACAATCCTGTTGGATCAAACACACAGAGGAAGCACTGACACAATTAACACCACATCAGGTCCAGATGGCCAAGTCAGCACTCTGTAAATATCACTGTGTGATCTCCAGGTCTTTTATCAGCAACATTTCCAACCTGGCACTGGAAACACAACATTTCTGGCTAATATTTTCTGGAGATACATCCTGGTTTCCCAGGTTTAACCTCTAAGGAAAGAGGTGAGCCACCTCATTCCAACAGTATGGTGAGAGTTGGTCAGTGTGACCCTTCATAAAAAGGATGGGAAATAACAACAAGATGAAATCTGTTCCATATTTACAGGCAGTTTGTTCCACATTCAGTCCTATACCTAAGGAGGGAAATTCAGTTTTTAAATAGAATTCAGGTAACTTCATGTAAATGATCAGTGCATTAAATCCTGTGTGGGAAAGGCAAATCTTTAAATATATTTCTCAGAAACTTTATTTGAACCACCCAGAAGTTATTTCAAAATTGGGAGAATCTGAAATCCAGGATATTTTATACTTCGTGGAGGCTCATGTGCCTGAACAGTTTCATTTTTGCTTGATATCAGTCACTGACATGTTTGGAAAAATCCAGTGACACTCCAGATCCAAACAAAGTTGTCCTGCACCAATATTTAAGAAACACAAATGTTCTTTAAATTCATATATAGACCATTAATGCCAAATATCTTCTGCTTTGGCTGACTGTAGGCCTCCCATGGATTATTTATTCTTCTCTCTGCCTTCCTAGCCTATATTTAATATTCTACCCATTGGTGCCTATAAAAACTACCCATCTATAAATCAAAATTAGTTTATTGTGTATCACACAATAATATGCTATTTTAAACCTCAGACTATTTTATTAACACTTAAATCAAGACTTTCTACAAGTAATTAGAGAGTTTCAACAAGTTAACCCAAGTGTAAGTAAATACAAATAAAAATTCTATAAAATTCTATTAAAAGTTTATTTAAATAATACAAATAAAAATTGTAGCTGCAGTTGAAATTAATTAAGCAGCTGAATGCACATAGTTTATTTTGATCATTTCCTGAACATCATATTTATCACACAAGCAAATATGCAAAAAATTTTGCACAAATAATTAGGAAAGACTGCATTAAATAGGGTTATGTAAATCATTGAAAAGCCACTTGTACTCACTGATATTACAGAAGATTAAGCATAAATACAGAATATACAGAATGAAGTTATTTTATAATATCAGCTTTGTGTTTTACAGCATTTAAAGCCTCACAACCATATCAACAAAGTTCTTCATCCCACTCCAGAGAATCATTACAGGCATAGTTATAATTAGAGTGGAAAACCCTTATTTAAGATATACATTTATTTATATTATTTATATATTTAAATGTTTATGTTATTATTTATTATATTGTTTACATATTTAAAATATTTATTGCAACATAGGAGACACCCACACAACTGCACTAAAAGCCAGAGAAGTG
>VYZP01027921.1:0-17836 GCA_013400635.1 Hypocryptadius cinnamomeus | reverse complement strand
TGGATTTGAGAAATGAAGGATTGACAGCTCAGTGGTTTTGAATGTAGAGGAGCCTTTGTGGCAATTAAACCAGCAGCACATGTTAATGGCCTCTGGGGGGTGTGTAGGAAAACAGAGGCCAATGCAGTTACCCTTTGGAGAAAGGCTTGAACCTGACACAGCTGTGGGTTTAGGTTTTAAGGGCTGCACGTAGTAACATGAGGCAGCATTTTCTGACTTGGCTGAGTTCAGCTTGATCTCCAGATTAGATTGATCATTTTGTAGGTCAAATATTTGGGAGCAGCCTAGGAAACTGCTGCATTGTTGTTATACAAGCTAAGAATAAGCACCGGAGGTCACTGCATAAACATCCAGGAAAAAATAAAAGCCCAGGATGGAATAAACCATTGGAATAAACCAATAAAACAGACACCCACATCTACAGGCTAGATTTGCATGGCCATCTGCAGCCCCAGCTCCTGGGGAGGGGAGCAGGGGAGGCTGTGTGGGCTGGCAGCCCCACGTTCCAGGTTGTGCTGCTGATTGCTTTTGGCTTTGTAATGACTTCAGCAAGACCTCGGAGCGAGACAGGGCTGTCAGACCAGCTGTGGGGACAGCGAGCAGGAGGGGAGCTCATTGTGTGGGCTGGATGCTGACTCCAAATTTCTGAAAGCACTCCCCAACCCTAGCCTTCTCCAGGGCTACTGAGGAGTCCCTGGATTATAAGGAGCTTTATACATATCCCAGATGGCCCTTTGGCTGTGGCACAGTCTGCACACACTTGCCAAGGGGCACACACCCCGAAGGGCTGCAGCAGCACCTGCCTCTGAGGCTGCTCACTGAGGTCTGAGAGCCTAACACAACATCCTCCTTAAAAACCAACAGCACGCCCAGTTATTGAGCAATGCTGGAAAGATCCCATGGCACCACGTGCAGCCCCCGCGGTGTGAATGTGGCAGACAATGCACGGCAGGCAATGAATGTGGCTGGAAACAGCAATCAGGTGATTTCCCACCCCACCGCTGACAGGAACTGTTCAGAGGTGCTGTGTTTCCCTTTGTGGGCAGGGTGATTGTGAAACTGTGCCCCAGGTCAGGGTCTGAGTCAGGGGAAATGTGGATAGCCCCAGGAAGGGAGCTGCTTGGATGGCCAGGAGAATGGGAGCTGCTTGGATGGCCAGGAGAATGGGAGCAGCTTGGATGGCCAGGAGAATGGGAGCTGTTGGGATGGCCAGGGGAATGGGAGCTGTTGGGATGGCCAGGGGAATGGGAGCTGTTGGCATGGCCAAGGGAATGGGAGCTGTTGGGATGGCCAGGGGAATGGGAGCTGTTGGGATGGCCAGGGGAATGGGAGCTGTTGGGATGGCCAGGGGAATGGGAGCTGTTGGGATGGCCAGGGGAATGGGAGCCGCTCTGGGGCACATTTGCCTTTGTCATGCGGATGGGAATGAGCACTGAGCTCCATCCCAAGCCCCAGGCCTTGGCTGTCTCTGTGCTACCTCCCTGGCCTGCCAGCCGCAGACACTGCCCTAAGTAGGTCCTTATCAAGCTCTTAGTTGTATTTTGGGGACGGCTGCCTGTTTGAAGGGTCACAGCTGCCAGTCTTGCCTGGGCTTGAGCCCAGGACTTGGGAAGGAAATGAGGGCCAATTAAGCATATTCTGTCTGCTGCCCTATTTTGGTCTCAGTTCCCCATTCAGTTGAAGACATCCAGATCCCCAGCACTGCAAGGAGGGGCTCCTCTCTTGGCAGCAGCAGGCTGGGGAAAAAGAATTGCCTGATCAAAGTGCTTTGAGAAGCATTTTGCTGTATTTGGAAAGGAGGTGCTTAGAACTGACACTCATCCCTCTCTCCAAGACAAATGAATGCTGCAGAAGTACAGACAGTTGCAACGTAGATTGAGCCCCTCTGAAGCATGAAGGAGGTTTGCATTAAGCCTTTTGGACATTTTCTTTCTGTGCTTTATAACAGCTTTATAAAAATTTCAATTAAGATGTCATGGATAGAAATGCTCGCTCTTTCTCCCTGACCCAGTATTTCGGTGTTAGTCCATGAAATGTGTGAGCCAACAATAAACAAACTCAAACCAAGTTGCCTTTATAACAGCAGCTACCCAATATCAAATGGCTGGCTGAAATGTTAAGTGGGAAGAGGAAAGCATGACAATTCTCTAAAAAGGTTTGCAAAGGTAATGCACTTTGCTTTCATTCAGTGCTTTCAATGAAGTTGCTTAATTGCCCTAAAAGGTAAATATTTGGTATTAATCTCCTTGACAATTTGAGTTCATCTGCTGTAGCTGTTCCTGAAGCACCGCCTCTGCCAGAGCAGCATGTTGTGCTTGTCCATACAGGGAGCTGGTGGGGGTTCACATCTTCAGTTTGCCTCTTTCCCAAGATTTTTCATTAACAGCCACTGTTCTTATACTCTGCTGGACGGGCAGCAGTGTGCAGGGCTGTGGTGCAGGAGCTGTAAAACCGATTGAGGCCTTCTAATATTTGTGTGTCTCAGCCCGTTCAGCATTGTGCTGTGACACGTGTGGGCTGGGTAATCCTAGCCCCCCACAGCTGTGCTGGGGTATCCTGGCACTGCTCACATCCACCTGCCTGGCCAGCAAGAGTGGTTTTAACTGCGAGGAGGGGGTTCTGTGTCTGCTTGATGCCTTGGAGGGGCTACCTAGAACAGAGGCTGGACAAGATTCAGAGAATAAAGTGGGTATTTATTAAAGGCCTTCAATAGATACACCCTCGGCAGTGCAAAAGCTTCACAGAGGCTACACTCAAGATGGACAATGGGCACCAGTTTTTCAGACAATTATAAGTTTGGAGCATTTGCATATCAGGGGTTAATCCTCCAATTACAGCTTCAGCTAATGAAGTCATTTACCCCCCAGTTTGCTCCCCCCAATTCACTTCTTTTGTACTTTTTGGGGCCTGAGGCTGTAGGGTGTCCTTGAGTTCCAGGCCCAGAGGAATTGTTTTGTCTGACCAAAATGTGAAGACAGTCACTAACATTCTGTATGGAGTTTGGAGTTATGCACTAATGCAGTACAGGATGTGAAAACTATAAAGGCTAAAATCCTGAGGCATCATGCTGCCTGCTCCTGAGGCCGTGGTGACTGCCACCATGGTGGCTCCAGGCCTCCTCAGCCAGTGGGGCCCAGGGCTGCCCAGCTCCTGTGCCAGAGAGTCTCCTGCTGGAATTACCATGTTGTTATCTCATCAAGGGACCCCCTCATGGCAGGTTCTGTGGCCCTGCTGCTGCCACTCGCCCCAGCTGGGCAATGGAGGCGCTGGGTGGTGGCCGAGGGTGGCAGCACTGAGGGGAAGCGGGAGGGCTGCGACCTGCACGCCCTCCCTCCCCTCACACGGGGGCTCGCCCTCACTTGTGGCCTTGTCCTGGCCCTCACCCAAACACACAGGAAGTGTCAAAAGCTTAAATTAACATTTTAATGTCCAAGCCCGTGGTTTTCCCTCACAGAGATGAGGCGCCAGAGGCAGCACTTGGTCCCCAGAGCTGTGAGAGTTTCTGTGCAAAATCCTCCCTGGGCACAGGGGGTGTTTAAAAGTAACACTGCTTTTCTAATCAAAACTGTTCCTGAATTTGGCAAATGGCTTTGAGGAGAAAGAAGTTAAATATCCTTTGCTGTCCCTGTTTAAAACAGATTTTCATGCTGCTGCATTGAGGCACAGTCTGCCAGCAGCTGGGAGGGCCCTCATGATCCCCTGGGCTCCTGGGTCATTGCAAAACAGGACCCTGGGACACCTTGTGGAAGCTGAATCCTGAATGTGGTGGTGTATTTAGGAAAGTATTTGAGGGTGGTTTGGTTTGTTTTGTTTCTTAAATGTTGTTTTGGTTTGTTTCTCAAACCAAACAAACAGCTGTTTGCGATGACCCACCCTTAAGGGGAAGGTGTACCTTAGGGGTGGGTTGTCAGACCGTGGTGACAGGAGCAGGAGGAGAAAGGGCTGAGGCTGCAGATTGCACTCAGGGATGCGTGGCACCATGAAGAGTGTCATTGTAATTGCTTTGTCATTTCAAAAAATGTGCTAAAAGTGACTGGCATGGTTGGAGTCAAATGCTGGGCAGCAGTGAGCCCTTCCTGTGTTGGATGTGATGTGCTCTTGTTGTGCTCTGGTGTCAGTGGAGCAACAAAACAGCAACAAACCAAACAGCAAACAAACAAACAAAAAATTATGTCTTCTGTCATCAGAGCTTATCGTGGAAAAATTTGCAAAGCAATACATAATTTATCATGATTTATTCTAAGAACTATCACTGTATATAGATTTTCCTGGCACTTTCCCTCTGTGACAGTTGATGACTGGAGTTTTCCCCAGGGATGTAGCAGTGCTGCAGGTGTCAGCCCTTGCTGTCCCACTGCTTGTCAGCTCTCTGTGCCTGTGCTGAGGGGCTCCCTCAGCCCTCCCTTGTCTCCCACTGCCCCCTTTCCTGGCACTCACTCACCTTGGGCCCAGGGTTCTGCTGCCAAGATCTTCCAAAGGAGCCCCTTTCACAGCCAGAGCCTGCCAAAGAGAGCTGTTGGCATTGCCACCCTTCTGCTTTTTATGGCCTTTTTCTTTCCTCCTTTTTTTTTTTTTTTTAATTTTTTTTATTTTTTCTTCCTCCTTCAGAAGTTGGGTAACAGATGTTGAAATTTGTTCCCATCTGGGGGTGTGAATAGGACCTAGGTGACAAAAACAAAGTTAAAGCAAATTGGACACTTGCTTTTGGTTCCGTCTATGAACTCCCACCCAGGGATGCAAAAGGAAATACAAAACCCCTCTGAAATCTTGTTAATAGTTTAAGGAGCAGCTGATACCTCCTAAAAACCTTCAAACCATAAGGATTCTGTTGCTTTGTCTGACTTTTCTTTACTTGTCCTTCATTTTCTTCCTAGTGAATGCTATTTGCATGAAAATGGGACCTTTTGTATCTGAAGAGCTGATCCATCCCTGCTACTTATTCCTCATTTGGACACTGACCATTGGAGCCTGAGTCTGTCCAGAGAGTGCAATTAACTCGGATCCTCTAGACTCTAATCCTCTGGGATACTGGGCTCACTTCCACAGCATCTGACTGTGATAGAAAGGGTTTCTCACTTCAGGTGGATTAATATGCAGCAGAGGATGAGCGAACGTGGTTGTAATGGAGAGTGGGGTGCAGTAATACCACAAGTGCAAGTTCTGTCAGTGAAAGTGAAAGTTCTATCAGTTATACCCTTCTGACAGAATTTCCCCAGAGTCCTTCAAGGGCCAAATGTAGCTGTTAAAGAAATGACATTTTCATGTGTTGTTTCCAGCTGTGTTTGAAACCCACTCTTTCTCTGAGGGCTGAGAATCCTGGAGCTGCAGTTGCCTGATCTGCTGTCCCTTTGTTGCAGTGGGGACCTGCAATGCGGCTCCATGGCTGGTTTGTCACTTGCAATTTGCTTGTGGTGCTGCTGCTTCATCTGGTTTGATTGGAGAAACTTGCTGATGGTTCTTTGTGCTGTCTTCATTAACTCTCAAAACATCACCAGACTTCCAGGTGTCCTTGAGCTGGCCAGAAAAGTCCTTCCTTCTTCTTGGCTCTCTGACAGAAAGACATTCAAGCTTTGCTGTTTTGACATTTTGTATACAACCAAAAAAATAATATTTTGTATCCTGAGCAATTTTGATAAGAGAGATTGTTACATATGTGGTTCTCTTTGCATCTGTGTTGTAAGGACATGAGGTGGGGGCTGGATTGTAAACGTGTAATGTGACTAGGGAGAATGTTAGGAATAAAATTCTTGAGCACATGCAGTGGAGTTCTAGAAAAACAAATGCTTCATCTAATGCAAACAAAATGGTTTTCAGTACGGGAGTCTGGCTGCTGTGGTGTTCAAGTTAAACAGTCTGATAGCCTGAGAGTTAGAATGGGTGTATTTACCCACAGGATTGGATTTTTGATTGGCAAAAAGTGGGAGAGAGATTTGGGACACCTTCTAAAGATGTTTTGTGACAGGTGTATGTGGGCATCCCAAGGAAAATGACACAGGCTAATTTGAGAGAGCAATAACCTATAATAGCGTAGAGCATAAAAAATATCTGAATGGTGTGATTATGTGCAGAAATGAAGGCTGGGATAAGAGTCAGGGATACTGCTTGGTTTGTGCCCTGTTGCTCCAAACTGAGGTAACATATTATTCCAGCCTCAGTATTTTGTGTTCCAAAGGAGAGGGGCATTAAAGGTCTTGCTGTTGCTGCTGAGTGTGGTGGGCTTTTTGTTACCATTATAGCATGGAGTGGGTTACAAATGCAAATGTGGCCATGGCATTGCTTTACCTCCTCCCTTTCCTGAATATGAGGTTTTTCTGAGGAATCATAAGGCAACGTGTGTCAAGCTGTGGGTTTGAATCAGGGGTAATCTGGCTCCTTTTGTGTGGTTTTTGCCGTGAGATACAGGCAGAAGTGAGATGGACCAGGAATACCCCATCTCTGCTGGATTCCTAACTGGGGGCTGGGTGGGATACCACAGGGCAGCTCAAAAGGGAACAAACACCCCTCATGACACAACAGGGTCCCACCCCAAGGTCTTTGTGCAGTCACAGGCAGGAGCAGCAGCAAGAGCTGAGCTCAGAGTGAAACAGAGTGTTTTATACCTCAGTTACTGCTCAAACAAAAAGGTCTAAACAACATGTTTATTATTAATACCAGGTTATTTTGCTCTGCATGAGGGAAACAAACCCACATGCAGGGCTTTTACTGCTATGCCGAGCTGGGTCTGGCAAAAGTCACAGTCCTTTGTTTCTGCCCTCTTCCAGCTGCAACCTTTTCAAACCACACCACTTCCTATCAGTATGAATGAAGTCAATCAGGTCTCTGCTGTCTGCAACTTCTTGTGTTTTCTTTCCTAAGCTCTTCTTTAAACTGATAAAAGCTGTGTCAGACAGTGTCCTTCACTCTCAATAGTGATGGCAGGCCAAGTAGGCCCAGGTTAAATGCTGGGCTCTAGGAGGTGGCTTTACTTGTAGTCACAAAGTTAATACTTAGCCAGGAATGGTTGGGATTCTTGTGGTGTACTCCAAAGTGTAATCTAAACTGGATTTCCTGCGTTTGTAATACTTAGTTTTGGATTAACAATTCCCTACCAGTGTTTATAGCTCTAAACTGCTGATGCTTGCTCTCAAACATAGTCCAGTGTAATGCCCTTTTTGTCTTGGAATAGAGAGAAGGATTAATAGGAATCTGTAGCATACAGCAGATGAGAGGTTTTACATCGTTTGATGTCTGCAAATGGCACTGATTCAGCTCTTCTTTCAGGGACACATTTCTGATTCCTCATAGATTTTTCATTTTAACACTGTCCCACAGCAACATTAGAAAACGTGATAAATGCCATTCTTACAAAGTGACAGTGCATAAAGTCAGAATAATAAGAATAAACAAAATGAAGGAGGTTGTAGGCGTCCTTTGCATTTCCCAGCAGCTAAAGACACTGATTCATTAGTTTGTTGCTATGGTAGACCTTTCTCAGTAGCAAGAAACTCAAAGGAGGGAGAAGTCTCAGCTTTGCTAAAGGGTTCAGTGCCTCCAAAAGCTGAAGGCAGAGGTTTGTGAAAGGGAAGGGAGGATGGGGACAGGGATGAATAAGGCAAGCTGGAGCCCCTGATTGAATTGTGGCTTTTCACTGGCCAGCTGCAGATTGAGGAGCAAACTGCTCCTCATGTGTGAGATCAGTGTCGTACTCCAAGACTGGAGCCACGTCTGTGTGTCCCTGGCACTCCAAGGTCAGCTGTGGGAATTCTCCACTGCTTTGTGGTCCCACTTAGGACATTTTACTTCTTTGTGAGACTTCCACCAGTAAATGCAGCAGATGGAAAGTGCATGCAAACAGCTTTGCTCTGTGGGGAAATAGCTGTGAAGGGAGCTGGGGTGTGATTTCTGCCTCTGCCTATCTGCAGCACTTCACTTTCACAGCAAAATTAACTATTTCACTTCTCAGAGGGCTTCTGCCATGCATCTACAGCGCTACAAATTCGTCTTTAGATCATGCTGCCTTCCTTCTGCAGAGAGAACAAAGGGCTAGCAGCAGTAAAATGCTAAAACATTTTGAGAGAAGTGAAGCATAAGAAAATCTCTATAAAACCCTTTTTGTGTCTGTTGAGAATTGCTTTTCTGAAGCTTTTTCTCATTACTGCTGATCACAGATGTGATATTGTTCATGGTAAATACTTTCCGCCATTCATTGTATGTGAACATCTATCAAAAATATATAAAGTGAATTTTTTTTTTTACTTTTTCATTTTTTATTTCCAAAATAGTGAAAACTCTGGAGAATTTTCTGCATGCCTGGTACCTATGTTGATTCTTTCCATTTGGGAGATGAATGCTTTACTTGCAATTTCCGTGGTTATTTGTAAATATCATTGGTGATGTTTTCTTTTAAACCTTTTATTCTTTCCCAAGCCAAACAGACAGTTCCTGAGCCTGACACATAAGATAATAGTTGTACTAGAAGACAAGAAATTTGGAAAGCAAAGGAGAGATGTGCAGAGTTAATCTAAGTCTGAGCCTCACTGCTTTCCCAGGTGAGTGAGGCTGCAGGGAATAGAGCATTTGCTGCTGAAGCACATGCCCAGTCTCTCAGTGAAACCTGCAAAGAAGTGAGTGGGAAAATTGCTTATGTGAACAGGATACAGGCTTGAACGTCTGCAACACTTGGCAAGAAATCTGGCAGCCTCAGGGTGCGTTTTTGAAAGGCCTCTCAATTGAAATGCCTTGCTTGGCCCAAAGGGTGACGTTCCCCAGCAATGCAGCTTCATCAGCTCCCATGACCCGCTGTGCTTTCAGTGCTGATTCAAATCTTTTCCCTTTCACTATCCAAATGCAAAGCCAAGTGCAAGTAGAAAACATGCTCTACAGCAGCTCTCTAGCCCCCACTGCATTCTTTTAGAATAAACTGATGATTTTAAGCTAAGAACTGTATGTGTTAGGAATGAGTCCTTGGTTCTTGGGAGCAATTTCCAAACAAATCCTTGGGTTTGCTTTCTTTTTCTTCATATGAATTTCAGGTTTTCAGATTTTTTTCTCCTTTTATTTCTTAGCACTCTACAGCTTTTAATATTCTCTTGGTGATACCCTGTGTCATGGCTTAGATATAAATGCCTGCCAATGAGCAAGTTGCTGCAGTCACCCATCTGAGCAAAGAAAGGATCAGACAACACTACATTTGATCTGGAGAGTCAATATTCAGAGGCCCAGAAATAGTAAGATCCAGCAGGGAACGTTTTAGTAGAAAGTGTTGCCTTTACAAAATTCTAATTTCTCCAGGAATGCAGAATGAGTTGTTACTGTGCCCTGATCATCGGTGCTCTCAGAGCTGGCAGAGGTGCTGTGGGCCATGAGCACAGGCAGGGAGCTCAGACTGTGCTTGGCTGTACCCTGTCCATGGACAGGTACTTGCTTTTCCACACCTCAGCCTGTTTGTTTCTAGAAAAATCCATGGCCAGATTCACTGGAGAAACGCAGAGGAGATTATCAGGTGAAGAAGAAATGCCTCAAGCATTTTTAACTTTCCTTTGTTCAGTGTTAACAATGCTTAATCTGGTCAACATCCCAGACCTTTCTTAGCAGTATGTTATTACTGAGGAAGGTAGCCTAGAAGCCAAAAATTCCTAAATTGAATGTTCATCTCCCTGCTGCCTACCAGCACTCTGAATTAAATTACAGTGCAAGTCACTTTACGATCCGTGGGACCAAGGACAGCAGGGTAAAAAACCAAAAAACAGGCATACTTGGAAAAAAGCTGAGCAACAGAGGAAGCATAAACCTACAGGTGAGCTTCTAGTCCCAGTTATTGCAGTGTAAGCCCAAAGTCATGTCAGTGAAACTAATGGAGCTGCCTCAGGCTACAGAAGAGCAATTGAGATCAGTTTTCTCATACACTTTGGCATTTTCTGCCTCCCCAGGTACTGACGCAATCCCCTTCCCTCTGTTCAGGCATTGTCAGTTAAGCTGGAGGCCCTCTTGGCATGGCCCACTGCTTTGAGATGGAAAATTACTCTTTTGCCTCAGCACTATTTTCTCCAATGATTTGTTAACTCTTTTTCCAAAAGGAGCATGAAGTTGCAATGGTAAAGTCTTTGTGTCTACTGAAGTGTAGTTAGTTAAAAGGTAAGTTATGAGCAAGGACATGATGAGCATTCCTTGTCTGCTGGCAGGGATATTAAGTCAGATATTCTGAAGGTACTGAGGGACTCAATGGAAATGGCCATTGCTATTGGGAGGGAATTCTTGCTGGAATATCCTGGTGAATTTTATTTTCAGACATTTTTTCATAACCAGGACATAAGGTAAATACACAGTCCATGTCTTCTCAGAAGCACAATTCATCGCTTGAGCACCAAAAGGACTCTGTCAACAGCAGCACATGCTTAGGTCTTAGGTGTTGGGTCAGTGTTCCCAACTGGAACTGGGTTTCTTTGGTACAATCTCATACACAGATTCACTTAAAAAACATTCCCTTTGACAGACTGGAGCCTCCACATGTAAATCTCCAGCTCAGGGGAGAAATCAGTACACAGTTTGTGCATTATCCTTGTCAAAAGTGTGTGGAAAAGAGACAGTTCAAAGGCTGGGATTAGTGTCCCTGCCTCGAAGAGGTACTGCAAGGAGCCAGCTCAGCATGAATATGAGAACTCTTTGGCTTTGACTGCTAAATCAGCCTCATCCCTCAGGAAGGTGGCAGCTGATGGCTGGGACAGGGCTGCAGGCAGCAGTGGGGGTGGCCCAGAGCAGTGGGCTGCCTCTCTGCAGGCTGGATGCTCCTTGTCTTTGGGTTTATCTGTGCCTGTGAGCGCTGATAAGAAGTAACTGACTGACATGTTAGGCTCTCACTGCTTGATTATTTTTTATTGCCTTGTTTGCTTGGGGAATGGGAGTGCTTAGCTTGCTCTGAGGTCCAAAAGGTTGCTTTCCCCCAGGGTTCTTTGTGTTTCTGGCTACTGCTTTAGGGATCAGGGCTGCTCTTATCTTATCCCCCCATAAGGTGGGGGTGGTTCCTTCAGGTTCATGTGTTTGCCACTGCATTGGACATGGGGATTTTATTTCATGCTCTTGTTTGGTTTGGCTCTGTTCATGCAACTATGTTTGTAACCAAGCAGGAAGGAACAGATGTGAAAAGCCTGCAAGTAGGAGAGGAGCTGGTGAGGAAGCCTGGAACTGGGGGAGTCAATTAACATGTGCTGTGTGGGGATTGGAGCCAGTGGCAGCATTAGTTAGATGCGTGATGAGCTGTCACAACAGCTGTCACTAAAACAAGTGCTGCACCTTGAAGTCCAGCAGTGGAGGAATGATATGGAGATCTTGCTATACCCATGTGAACCTAAAGCTGCCTTTGCATTTAGAGTTACAATCATTATTTTCTTTTTAAAATAGCATGTGCAAGTCTAAACCTGACAGGCACATGTGTGTGAGGACAAGCATACATGACCAGGACAGGAGAGGCAACAGAATTTAGTCTGAAGCTTTTTACCATAAACTTTAGGTCTTTGTTTCTTAACAGACCAAGACTGTAGTGACTGAAGTTTCAAGGAAGGTTTACAGGTACAGTGTAGACAGGGAAGCTAAAATACACTACCACATGTAAGTGAACATTTTTTTCTTTTCAAAGTAAAGAAGAATCACATCCAAAGAAATATGCATCACTATTCATATGAATAATTAAATATCTTTTTACACATAAATAATAACAGGAAACATTATGGAAAGAAATAAAAAAAGTTAGGAAGAGTCTCCTGGAAATTGACTTAGTTCTGGTTTTTAGGAAATATTTTCAGCTGTGAATATTTAAAGCTTAGGCAAGAAGTTCAGAATCCTGTACTTTCCACAAAAGCCTCTCCACACATCATCCCAAGCAATGAACATGCAGTACATAAATCAAGGCTTTTGCGTGGCTCTTTTTTCACTGTTTTGCAATGAGTCTTCCAAGGACTCCTTTAAAACAAAATAATAGCACACTCCATCGAGACAGCAGTTCAGGTTTGCCCAGCAAAGGGTGACCTGAACAGTGTCTCGTAGCACTTGTTGAAAACTCATGTGGATGATGTTGTTCTTCACCAAAAAGTACATGAAGTACGCCACGTGGTAAGGCGTGAAACACACCAGGAAGGCGAGCAGGTTTGTCACCACGATCCTCTCTGCTCTGGTGCTGTGTGTTTGGGGGTTGTCTGGGTTTCTGTGCCTTCTCAGGCACCGGACAGTTTGGGCAGTGCAGAAAGTCATGGCTGCCATGCTGCCGAAGAAGATGACCTCCAGGGTGCCTAACAGGCCTGCGTTCTCCCACGTGCTCTTGGAGAAGTTATGGAAGCAGGACGAGATGTTGTGGCCCTTTCCATGCAGTTGGAAAGTAGAGAGTGTCCCCACAGATGTGCCCAGGCAGATGAGAGCACAGACCATGGCAGCTTTCTTGATGGACCTGAGGGTGAGGGCCATGAAGGGGTAGCGGATAGCGATGTAGCGGTCCACGCAGATGCACAGGGAGATGAGGATGCTGCCATACATGTTCACAAAATAAAGACTCTCCAAGGTGGAGCAAAACACAGACCCCAAGTTCCAGTTGTCCTGAAGGTGGTAGGAAATGATTTTAAAAGGAAGAGTAAACAACAGCAATGTATCCAGGAATATAAGGGCTATCATGTAGACTGTAGATTCTGACAGCTTTTTAACCTTAAAAAACAGGAATGACAGAGCCATTATGTTGAACAGCAATCCCAGGATAAAAGTGGGGGTGTACACGATGAGCTGGAACAGTTCCACAGCAGCACTGATATTGCCCTTGCCATGGGTGTCATTCATATCTCCAGGCATGCTGGAAGAGAAGAAAATCACCACAAGGAAGGATGAAGATCACGTAGAAGACATAGAACAAAGGCTAGTGAGGTCTCTATGTGTCCACAGCTTTGAAAATACTTTTTCCCCCTGTTGGACTGCTGTGTGCTGAATTGCAGCTCCCGGTAGCATGATCTGCTCAGTGCCAATGATTGTGGGGCAAGGTTGTACCTCAAGGGAGGATGGGGCGTTCTGGTGTCCACCCTCCCTTGCACCGTTAGCCGTAACCCCAGACTGTGCTGTCCTGTAATTCCGGCTGGGCAGAGTATGACTGCACCATCCCCTTGGAGAGATTCAATCTGTCTGCAGAACCAAGGTAGCAGACCCTGATTTTAGGGTTTCTTGGATCAAGAGGGTGGAAACAATTATGTGGATCCTGTTTCCTGCATCAAGCTATCACATGAGATCTCAGGGAGCCAAGAAAACAAGGGTCCCCCACATTTATTAATGGAAAGATTCCATAGTGTCACTGCCATCCTGCACCCTCTCCCACCACCCAGGGCAAAGAGGGACTGTGAGTACCTCTGGCCCTTCTAAAAGCTGTCTGAAAGCTGCTGGCAGGAAGCTTCCAACAGGCTATTTCTTGCAGAGGTTAAGTCTTTGGAAGAAGGATGAGATTTTGTCTAAATCAGTCAGACTTACCACAGCAGAGACACGGGTTACAGGAAACATGCAGCTGGATTCGCCTCTGCAAAGAGGAGACTGAAGGAGTCAGGCAGGCACCCTCTGAGCTCAGCTGGGGTCACGAAGTAATTATCTTCTTTAGAGGAAGGGTTCTGGCTTGATCCTGCCCTCAGACTCTCCTGATAAGGACTAGGAAGGTGCTCATTGGTTTCTGCAGTGCTGTAGCCACTTAAAAATGCAAATGGCCAGCAATACCAGATCCTTTCCTCCAGCCAGTTCCATGACAGCAAATAGAACCTGTAAAAAAAGTCTGTCACAGATCTTTCTGTCAGCACCCAGAAATTAATTTCTCCTGCTGTTCTCTAGTTTTTACTTCAAACCAGTGTCTTTCCTACATGAGCTGCTGATTTTGATGCTGTTCCATTTTAGATTTGTCAACTGTTTGTCAACTGAGCAGTCAAAGTTTCTGCCTTGCAGATCAAGTCACCCCCCTGAGTATTTCACAGGTAAATTCTCCCTCGATGTGGTTTGAGAGATTAAGATCTCTTCGAGTGAGATTAAGATCAGCGAAAAAGGAAATTTAGTTCTTTGTTCCTTAAAGACACAGTAATGGCAGGTAGGTGAGACTCTGTAAGTTACTGGCTTAGACAGAAGTAAGAAAAGCAGCATGAAGCACTGTGACTCTGATGCTGGGAGGGAGTCCATTACTGAGAGCCAAAGGAAGGAAAAGTTAATTAAGGAATTTCTGAAAAGTAATAAATACTGACAAAGTTCTTTACTTCAATGCCTCTGTAGGAAATTTCATTACTACTTTCCTCTTTCTTCAGTCTTGTTTTTAATTTGTTTGATAGTGTGTCTAAGAAATTTTGGGTCTAGAGAAATAGAATTTCAGCTTCTCACCAAGATGTTTAACTAAGAAAATTCTCACTATGATTAAAAGATGTTACAGACTAGGATCTGTTGTGCAGATTTATTAAAAAATAAACGCAAAAATATTATATAAAGCATAAATGCAAAGGGAAGTTTTGTTCAGTCATTAAAAAAGTTAGCTATGCTGTAAGCAAAGCAAGTTATGTAAAATATAATTAGTTTTTGGCTCTCGTGACAAGAGGAACGCTTTTAAGGCAAGGTTTTGTTATTTGTCATCTTACCTTTGGGCTGCCTCGTGCTCTGGTTGTTGACTTTTTCTCCTTCTCAGCTTGTAGAATTCTGCAGTCTTGTGTTTTCTTTTAAGGCAGCAGAGTGAGCTGCATGCAAAGCAGCTGCTGGTCAGAATGTCAGAAAGCACCAAGTGCTGCTGCTTTTTGTTCCATCACAGATTTCCATGACAGCATGGGCCTCCCCATGCCGTGTCTGCACGCAGGCTCTGTGTACACAGAGAGTCACACAGCTCATTTAAGGATGTAAATCTGTGGGACTCACACCTCTGAGTCACCCTTTAAACCAGGTTCTGCTAACACGGAAAGAAATCTGGCTCTACAGACCTTTCTTTGTTTTTTCTTTGTTTGCATTTTTTTTTCTTTTGTGTGGCTTTTTTTGGTGTTGGGTTTTTTTGTGGGTTTTTTTTTGTTTGTTTTTCTCCAATACAGGATTTTATTGATTGTACATAGCATCCACGGGTACAGTGTTAGTTGTCAAAATGTGCTTTGAGCTAAATCCTGTCATTGTTTCCCTTACTTTTCATGATATCAGAGAGGGAAAAGAGATTGCTGATTTTCAGTGGTGATCTGGTATGTTCACTTCAACTTGGTGTTTCAAAAGAGTCAAGGGTTACTCTTACATCTGTTTATACTCCTAGGGAGCAGGGGATATACCCATGGAGAGTGTCAGGTGATGATTTTGTTCAGGTAGAAAGGGGGAAAAAGTGGTTTTGGCTATTGTACTGCACGTTTGCAGTGTTCTTTCCAAAAAGGGAAAGAAAGGCAACAGATGTAGTTTTGCTTGGGCTTCTGCATACTCCTTACATTTCAAAACTGAGGATTATATTGGCTAAATTAAAACTGTGCATCTGTGAAAGAGGTGGGGATAGGAGATGAGAGAAGAAACAGTCCCTTGGAGTTTCCCTGGGGTATTTTAGTTGAAATGACTCTAAGGAAAAAAAGCCACACCATCAAAGGAAGGAACCAATCCAAGTTTGAATGAATAGTACCTTATCTCATTTCTCAGCCAGGCTGCACTTCTGTGGTGGTCTTGTGACCATGGCTGCATTCTGGGTGTGAACAAAACCCTGCACAGGCAGGCACCAGCACCATGAAGAGATCCCTGGGGCTGGGCCAGCCTGGCTGCGGGGAGCAGGGCTGCCCTTGGCAGGGATGTGCTCACTTTGGCAGCACAGACACCAAAATTCAACACCTGGTGAATTCTGCTTCATAATGACAGGAAGAGTTGATATTGAAGGATTAAAAAGTGATGTTGTTATGAATGGTTGTTATAAGTTAGTTGTTTTTGTGGTAATTTTTTGATATTTCTTGTTTAAAATTTAAAAACTTAGGATTGTGAGGTTTTGCTTTTATGGTTTGTATTTGTATGGAAAATTAAGTGAATTGTTTTTTGTTTTGTTTTGTGGGAGGTTTTTGGGTTTTTGGAGTTTGTTTTATGATATTTGTGTTATGTTTTGATAGGTGTATTGTTTTAGTTAATTTTTAAATTTGTTGTTATTTAGGGTTTTATTGGAAAGTGAGGTTTTTTGGGTGATTAAGTAGAGAGGGTTTATAATTTGGTTGTGTTTGGGAATGTGTATTTTCTAAAAGTTTATGGTGTTTAGGAAAGTTTGTGGGGTTTTTTTTGTTGCTTGGTGGACATACTTTTGTAATTTTGTTGATGATGTGGAAATTTGATGTTGTTTGTTTTGTTATTTTATTTTTACTAATTGGATTTTTGGGTAGATTTTTTAATTTTGGGGTTTTTTGATGGTGAAATTGGTTTTTAGGAGAATTTGGATGATTTTTTTTTAAAATACTTTCATTGTTGTGGTTTTTTACACAATAATGTTATTTATATATTGTAGCTGTTTTGGAGTTTTTTTTTTTTTTAGTGTAGTTTGGATTATGTGCTGGAGTTTCTTCAGTACGTGTTGTTTCTTGTTCCTCTTCATCAGCGAGACCAAAGTTTTCATTTTTAGCTTAGTGCTCCCCTGTGCTCCTGCCCTGCTCTGGGGTTTGCAGATGCCAGTTCTGAAAGTGCCACCAACGCTCACGGCGGGGGCTCTCTCTTCCCACTCGAGGTTTTCCCCTCACACGCTCGGTGCTTTTTCTTCTCTCTCATTTCCTCCCTGACCCTCATGTTCTGAGCACTGCCCACCTTGCTGGAGGCTGTCCCCAGCCAGGTGTCCCTGGGCAAGGTGTCCCCTGGGTGCACAGAGCCCCTGAGGCTCCACATCTGGAGAGAGACGCTGTGGGAAAGGCAGGATGAGGACACAGCAGTGGCAGGGGTACTTCAGCCACCTCCAGTGAGTCATCTGCTTTTTTCCCAGCAGTATCCTTGTGAGTTCTTCAGGGAAGAAGTGGCCAGGAAGGCATGGACAGGGGTACAAATACACCTGGTGTGAAGGCTCCTCTCCCTTCCAGCGGAATGGATGACAAGGTGTGATGCTGAGGGCTGGTGGAGAGGGTAACGTGAATCCCAGTGAGCAGCACAATGGAAAGGCTGGCACAGCCCATGAAGGACTCAGTGTTCATTACTTAGGATGCAGGGGGGAAAGCAGTGGGCAGCAAAGAACCTTTTTGTTCTCAGCACAGGCTCTGCTCTGTGCTAAGGGGATGTGTCTCTTCACAAAGTCCCCAAGTCCAAGTTTGGGTCCCATTTCTTGGAGACTTGGGAGAAGAGGGCCACCTTTGCACATTCTCCTCTGTCCTTGACACGTCTGTGTGTGTCACCAATGGCACCAGTGTGTGAAGCACCTCCTGTTTCACGTGATTCCTGATGCTGAATGCATCATCTTGTGCCTTTTTCCTCATGAAGGAGCTGCTTCACATGCATTTTTTTGTTGGTATTGAGGACTTTGCCATATCGCTGCTGCCACACAGACTTCACCTTCAGGCCACACATATCTCACCTTCAGAACACACATATCGCATCTTCAGAACACACACAGACCTCACCTTCAGGACACACACATATCTCATCTTTAGGACACACACAGAATCACAGAATCACAGAATAATGAGGTTGGAAGAGACCTCTAAGATCATCGAGTCCAACCTATGTCCTAACACCTCAACTCAGAATCTAGACTGTAGCACCAAGTGCATTGTCCAGCCTTTTCTTAAACACATCCAGAGATGGTGATTCCACCACCTCTCTGGGAAGAGCATTCCAGTACTTTATTATTCTTTTGGTGAAAATGTTTTCCTGATATCCAACCTATGCCTTCCCTGACATAGCT
>VYZP01027920.1:17434-27553 GCA_013400635.1 Hypocryptadius cinnamomeus | reverse complement strand
TTTTAAACCCTTTTTTCCTGACCCTAAAATTTTCTTCCAAAATTAGATGCAAACACAACTGCCTCAGGGGCTTCACATGTGACCTAAATATGCTGGTTCCCTTCATGGAGCTATCACTTGTGGATCGCTGAGAGGAAAATACATTTTGATAAAGAATGGCTGACCAAATTAATAGCTTCTCCTCCAGTGCCTAACAAAAGAGTGATAAGTTAGGAGAGGAAAGCAAGAAGTTTCCAGCCACTTCTGTTTCTCTCACTGGATTACAATCATGCAGAGAAGCCTCAAATAATTGTTTTCAGTAATATCAGCTCACAGCAGCAGAACCTGATGGTGGTACTTAATTTCAAAGAAAATTAACAACCCAAAACCTTCCAGTCACTAAAGACCCAGGCAAGAGCACCCTCATGGAACACTGCCTGCTGCCCAGAGCAGTGTTCCACGGCAGGCCAGCGTGGGAAGCCAGAAAGTGAGCAACACTATATTCAAATAAGGAAATCCTGCTACACAAAATTATTAGTAAGTGCGCACACACAAGGTATCAATATTTTACCTCTTAAGACTCCTTTTTATGCTCTCCCCATTTTCAAAGGCATAGAAGAAGGCAATGTCCCATCTATTTCCAGTTTACTGACACACTGACCTTACAAAAGCAGCATGTAGCTGGTGCATGTTGCAAGAGCATAACTGAGCTGTGGCAATATAACAAAGCTATAATTACACGTGTTCCACTCAAGTTTAAAGCCTAGAAAACTGTCCCTGCATTGTTATTTTGACTGCAAGATCTACCACTGCTTCTTGAAAGAGATTACTCCAAATTGGTTTGGATTAATAAATACTTCCTGTATTTATCCGCTTTCATCTTCATTGGAACAGGGTAACTCCTAACACTGGAACAGGGTAACTTCCCTAACAGGGAACAGGTATTCACAACCTAAACATCAACCCAAGCAAAGGCTTTTTACTCCTTTCAATAACTTCTTTGAGTGCAAACCTCAGTTTCACGTGATTACTGAACACTGATTTGTTCTGCTAAACTTTTCACTCCATACTAAAAATACTGTAGACACAGTTATAGTGCTGCACACTACAGAGCACTGAAAACAGGAAAAAAGGCCTGAAAAATACCCTTAAGGCAGTTATTAAAACATCTTATATAATGAAATTATTGTGGAAGCACAGTGTTTCCTACAGATGAAAGGACAAACTGCAGCCTTAACTCAGTACCATCCGTAATTGATGTTTTTGCTCCATGAGACACACACAGAGCAGATTTAATTGCATACACACTTTAACAGCAACTAAAACAAAGGCAGACTAATTCTGCAGCATTTAATGCAAGACAATACATCAATTTAGGTGAAGATGAAACCCCTAAGAAGAGATCCATTTTTTGAATCATATTAAGACTGATAAGACACGACAAGAGAAGATCATCATTTGTCAGATTATCTTTTTTAAGTGCTTTACAATAAAGCAATCAGTAATAACCCACCTCCCATTCAATCAGTATTATTTCCTACAACAACTTCAAAGAAACTAACTGCACTGATATTAACAAGCTCATTTTACTACCAGAGCTCGAAACAACACTGAACAAATCCCATTTCCACAGACTGCTTGTGTGGACACAGCAGAAAACCCACTCCATGTGTACTATAAAAAATCCATCACAAAATAATTCTGATACTCTAACAGTGAATTTATTGCTGGCCTGCAGATAGCACACGTTCAAAGTATGGATCTTGAACTGCAAAGGTTTAAAGTCCTTTTTTAGCAGCTGATTTTACCCTTCATAGTAGCACAGCACTCAGGGATCAATCAGGGTCTTGCACTGCCTTTATGTAAAGTCCTACAAAGAGACCAATCTTCTCCCAGAGTTCCTCCTGCTCCTCTGAGCCACTTGGATCACTCTCCACACTGGTATAAGCACATGCAGAGCTCTGAGAATCACATCAGGGTTCAATTCAGCTGAAAAATAAACCAGTGAAAAGCCATGATTTTACCAATTTTTCAGCTGGATCAGCTTCCCCAACAAGTTCACTGTCCTCTTAGGTGAACACCCATGCCAGAGAGTGGGAAGGAGTGCCTCTTTAAGCAGAAATGCTGCCAAACGTGCAGCTGTGGCCTAAATAGGCAAGTCAGGGAGAACAGAAAAAAGGGAGGGGGGGGAAACCCAGACAGTACAGCTTGGAACACCCAGCTTTTAACTCTTCCTTCAGCTCTGCATCCACTGGGAGCTTTAGTCTTCATTTCAGCTCTTCAAAAATACATTCTGTGAAGCTACAGATACCACAGAACCCTCTTCCTACAGCAGAAATAGCCAAACCAGAAGCATTTAGGTAGCACCTATAAAATGAAAAGCTAAGAAGTTTCACAAAGCTGATCCAGAGCTGTAATCCATCTAGACTGCTGCTGATAGCCTAGCTTGCATTCATGTGTGCTGTGGAGTCTGATGGCTTGATCACTCTAGCAGTGCATTTCCAACACAAAAATCCTTTTTATAACAAATTTTTAATTTAAGGCAGAGATTTAATTTAAGGCAGAGAACAGCAATGCCCCACAGAAGGGACAGAAAAATCCCTGACTGACAAGCTGGAGTGCCCCAGCTTCCAAACCCATGCAAGAAAGAGGACTGAGTTACTTCTGGGGAGCTGAACAGCCACTGCCTATTTATCTGTCTGCTAAATGCTCTTTGTTTTGGGGGACTGCACACTTTAAATCTGCACTCTAGTCCATTCAGAGCAGCAGTTCCTAGAACACAGTAGCCTATTTCTCTCTCCAGATACAGACATTCTCTGAACAGCTGAAGAGCTCAAATACAGAAGCAGACTCAGGAATACAGAACAGGACTATAACCTTGGATCATTTTTTCCCCCATCTACAGCATATTTCAAACGACCTCTTAAAAACAAACCTATCACTAGGCCTTGCTCCTTGCAAATGATGTTACCTCATGAGCATAGAGAACATAACCACAGCCCTCAAAAGCCCAAATTAGCTTCCCTCCCACAACTATATCCCAATCTTTCCTCAGCAATATTATTGCAACCTCAATGTCACTCTTATTCTGAGTTTTTTCTCCTCTCCAATTCCATCAATCCTCATTAAAAAAACCCAAAAAACCAAAAAAAAAACCCCCCAAAAAACCCCAACCACAATTGTAACCAAGCCAGAAATGACTGGATGGTCTGAATTCTCTGCTGGGAAGCTTATATTTAAATTGAAAACATTTATGAATCTCCTCCTCCAACTCTCAAACACAGAAGGACAGATTGCCTTTAGAAATGTAGATGGATTACTGCAACGTTGGCTGTATATAATGTTGTCATTTCTTCTCAATAGTCTCTGNAAAAAAAAAAAAAAAAAAACACACAAAAACCCCCCACAAAACCACAACCAAACCAACAAAAAAATGCACAGATTGTGGTAAACAACCTTTTTATAGCCATCCTTATTCCTGCCTTCACTTCTCTTTATTCAGAAATAACACTTTTCACGCATTCAAGGCAAACTACCATTGCTGAAGCAACGTCAGTCCCCATTGCTGCTCTGCAATTCTGAAACCTGTCAAAAATAACTATCAAACTACATTTGACAGACATAACACACCTAGAACGAAACACAGAAAGTGTTCCTGAACCAAGGAAATGTCCAATTTTGTTTCAATCTTTTACCACACACAAGCCATGGTCAGAAATTTATCTGTTCATCATCTTCAGTCTAAAACAGACACAGCCGTGTTTGGCTCTAAGAGGAGACATGAAGCAAATCATAGGTAATTAACAAAGCATCACAGAAAGGTTAAGCATTAAGTATTAAGCATAAATGAAGTCAGTAATAAGCAACCACAGCAGATATTCAGATGCTTCTTTCAGAGACAATTTGGGCATGAAACAGTTAAACAACTTGTCCAAGATGATCAGCAATCACTCAGGGTTAAAGCTTAGGGCATAAGTTCCTGGCTCCCAGCCTTGGACCTGGACTATCAGACTTTTACATATCTTTGAATTACACCTGAAAGAACATTGAGATAGAGCCGCTCGACTCTTCTCCTTCTGTTGAGTGATTAAATTTGTTCTGAAGTACAAACTCACTCCATTAAGCAAGTGTGTAGCTTTCAGAGGCAGTTTAAACTCACAACTCTTAGCTGCTCCCAACTGCAGTTGCTATTATGCCACATTCTGAAAAACAGCAAAAGAGTATAACCAACAAAACTGCTGCTGAAAATCTTTGTAATCCTTTTCTATAATCATTCCCATAAAGGAAACTCCCACTAAGAAAACATCGGAGTATTTCTGGACAATTAAGTCTCACTTGTACCGAAACTGTGATGGCACAACAGAAAGAAATCTGTGCATTACAGACACTTTTGGTAACCTGATCACTGAACTTATCACAAACAAGCACTCTGTATTCTCCACCCCAGAAGACCTGCCTATGAAACTACAAACATATGAAACTAAGTAGGGAGGAAAGCTATTTCAGAAAGAGAGGAAGCACAAACTACAACAACCTTTGTCCTCATACAACAGACTGATAAATCACTAGAAGGCAAACTTCTGCCATCAATTAAAATTAAGGAGCAGAGTTATAATGAAGATGACACCGAGATTTCAATTTATAACCTGATTTCTGTGCTTAACTGTGATCTGACACTGCCAGGCCACAACTTACAAGCAAGGGTAAATTCCATACATACCAAGGGAAGAGAGGCTACTTCTGCTCCTCACATTCACATTCTCAGCAGAAAAGCTTTGCCACAGCAGTGACCCAGGCAGGCCTCACATACAAGTTCAGTGCCATCTTTCCCTAGGCTTTAGTGACACAATTTCCCCCCCTGCCCCTTACACGTCACATCTACCCATCACACAGTGGTTGGAAAGCCAGAAAATTAAAAACTGTGTATCAGAGTTCATGTTTCAGCCACCAAAGCCACCAAATATCGACTTTGTAACAACCAGCCAGCCTAGTCCAAGTATCTAAAGAATTATAGGTTATACATATGATGGGAAGGCTGGAGGTCAGGTGTGACCTTAAATATACTGGAAGTTACATAATAGCATTCTTGACAGGCTTTTTGAAGTTGTTACAACTGTTACTGTATTAAAAGTGTTACTGTCCAAAACATTATCCTCCATGGGCCTGTTTTATAGACAAAAAACACTGCAGGGAGACCACTGGGTTTGTATCCCATTGATTAATGCAATTAAATGATGTAGTTTTCCTGGTTATCAATGTTTTAGCTTACTTCAAGACAGCTTTCCAATGTAAATATTGCAACATTAAGTTACCAACAGGAGGAAAACAGAAAGTAAAACTTCCAATTTTTCACATTTGTTTTCAGTGAAATTTCAGCATTCCACAACAAACTGCTATTTAGATTTTGAGCTCTGCAGCCATTCAAAAAACAGATCTTCACAGCCTTGTACTCCTTGTACACAAATTGGTACTGTGCTCACCACAGGCATGACTGGAGTGCAGACCTGTTCTCTGGCAGACCACAGTGGTTAAAGAGTCATTAAAGCTTGAGACAGTAAGATTTCCTTGAGCTTTCACTGTGGGCCTACCCCAAGAAAGCAGAAGGAAAGGCAGGGAATAAAAAAGATCCTCAGACTGCACTTGGACCCACTGGATCAATTTGTCACTGGGTATTCCAAAAGACCAGAAGCTGCTGCTCCAGTTGGTGCAAGAACCACACAAGGCTCCACGTCTGTGTGAAGTGAACCTTAAAGCCAGAAATATTGCTAGGAAATGGAAAAATGCAACCACCCTGATACATAATGCTTCCAACAGAATGGCAGTGAAACACTGTGATGTATAACAAGAAATCAATATAAACAACTGCTTTCACCAACTTCCAGTACAGACTGTGGGAGCCAAATACACAGGAATAGGAGAGAATTTCAGCTCAACACATTAATTACAACCAAGCATAACATCAGTAATACTTGGGATCTCTCCCTAGGCAGCTCAGTTTCACAACATCTTGAAGTATAATACACTTTGGACCTCAAGACTCAGGATCCTAAGTCAGGTACAGCTGACAGTGAAACAAAATTTCATTCTTTGGGTCACAGAATCAGAAAGCTACACTGCCTATAAAACCAAAAAATGGACATTCTTACAATGTTTTGGAAACCAAGCTGCCTGGCTTGCTGAAACTGAAGCCAGTTAATTCCCTCAAAGGCTTCCCTGAAGTCCACCCCAGGATTCCAGCAGTGCTCAATGCAGCTCCCAGCCTGGCAGGAGGCACAAGGCTGGCAAGGCACCTTTAGTAACACTTAGTGCAACACTTAAAACAGCTCAGTCTGTCCTTCCTTCCTATTTCCTCACTTCTGCATTTCCGGATCCCTGTAAAGGCTACTTTTCTATACCTACATATAAAGTTCATTACTACTAGAAGCATATCAACACCTATTTTAATGAAGAACTATTTGCAAGCACCACAACTTCACCACAACCACAGCTTCTTCAATACTTGCACTTATTAAGGATTTAGTTTGATACGTAAATAAACAAAGGTTACAGAATTTTAAATCTGTCAGGGAAAAAATTATACCGCACTTAACAGCACTTTTGAGTTCAAGCTTTAAAATCTACTTCCTGAAGAATTTAAAATTAAACTTGAAATTGTTACAGCTTTCTCATTTCCAAAAAACATATTTCAACTTGCAAACAAGAGAAGCCTCAGTGCATTGTTTTCCACATGCTGCAGCTAATAAATAAAAACAACTCAGTTATGTTTATACTGATCTTTTCTTTTGGCCTTTGGAAGCTAATCTGAACCACATGTCAAGCAGGGAAATAATGGAAACTGTAGTTACTGCTTTTTGTAAATATAACATTAATCTCACTTGTATGTCAGAGCATTCAAAATATGCAAGAAAAAGAAAAAAACCCAGGAATTACATAAGTGACAAGGCCAACTGCTTGCAAAAGAAAACTTTTAACTCATGATCTTAAAGGCTGCTTTGTGCAAACAGGACTTTATGGCCAAAGAAATTCATAAGTCAGGGGACCTTTCCTCAAGAACGATCACAGAAGAGACTGCTCTCCAGTACAGAGAGAAGCACCATTCGTCCAATGATCTGAAATCCAAGGAAAAAAAAAACAAAACAAACAGTGCAGTTTTTGCAGTGAAATTCAGAGGCAGCCATCTTAGTGTAACATGACACTTGTCACTGCCAGCTTGGAAAAGTTTCAGACAATTTACAGTATTATTTGAAACCCAAACCTGCTCCTTACATACTAAGTAGGCATGCACAAATATTCAGATTTCTTCCGCCTCTTTTTACTAGGAGCTAGAAAGATTGGGACAATTACTTCATCTAGTACTTACATCTTCAAAGAGTATAAATATTAACTCGAACAACACCTCCTTGTGGAATTTAAGTACCACATTCCCCATTTTGCAGATTAAGAAAAAACACAAGTCAAAAGCCAAAAAATCAGAAAAATCTTAACAATCTTAGAAAACAATTCCAGCAAAAAAAAGTCAGGAAGCCCAAACTTTTTCACAAGAGTGCTGAATGATACTTTCAAACCACAGTTTAAACCTGAATCTGGATATGGGAATGCACATGAAATGTCCATTTGCTTTGCTCAACATGTACTCAGCTGCACTGGAATATTTCACTGACTGCATCTACATCTCCCTACCTAAGGAATGGTTAAAAAGTTAGAAAACAGTAAAAAATACGACTCTTACCTTCTGCTACATCATCATCTACAGCGCCTTTCACCTGAGAAAAACACCACTGAATGTCATTTCCTCCTCCAGCTCCTAAAAAAATGAAAACAATTCAATAAAAACGAGCCCCCCCCAAGAGCAGCAGCACAAGCACACAATGGTTCCAGATTGCACATTTCAGAGCCTGTGCACGCCCACTTCCTCAGCAGTGCTGAGGCACAATCACACACTACCCTCCCCACCTTTTTCCTTTGGATATTGTTCTTGTCAGCCTACAATGCAGTGTTTGTCAAAAACAGGGAAGCACAAGCAGTGTAAAAGCTTCACTCACCCAAAGCTTGCTGGACTAAGCAACATTAACTATGAATTTAAAATTCAAGTGCACGAACGGCTGTGTTTCACACAAAGCTTTTTCCTACTTGAGCAGTCAGAACCCCCTAAACACATACACACACACAAACAGCTTAAATATAAACTATCACAGCTGTGCTTTTTTAGAAAATTTCAATCTCCCATCCAATACAAACCAACACAATTCATCTCCTCCTTTCACAAACCCACTTCACCGACCCTATGCACTCAAGGCTAAAGAAAAAGAATTTTACCACAATTTTAGAGTCTCTTCGCAGAAGTAATGAAAGCAATTATCAGCCTAAAACAAAAGCAGCAAATCCAAGCAGAAAAGCAAACAAGCAATCGGAGGGGGACAAGTTCTACTACCATAGAAAACGGATCGGAGAGAAAACTTCAGGAACATTACTGCCTCGGCTGAAGGCAGTGATTCATTTGAACCGTGCCACCAAAACACACACCAAAAATCACCACCCATTTCTTTTGCATTTCATTCTGAGCAAATCACTGCAGGGCTGAGGACATACAGGAAGAGCCAGAAATGGGCTTGCCTCGGTTGGTTGGTTTTTGTTTTTTTGGTTTTTTTTTTTTCCCTTTTTTTTTCCCCCCCAAAAGCCACTGTCAAAATGGAACTTTTCCTCCACACAACTCAAACTGTCTGAGCAACAGATGGCATTTACACATTAATCCCGAGCTCTGGTAGGGCTTTGGAGATAACAAACAATACAGGAGGAGACTCTTCCCAAGTTAAGGGGGTCAAAAAAACTCAAAGAGAAGGAAATCAGAAGCCTGAAAATAATCTTTCCAGAAAAGATGAAGCGCCTCAGAATAAGATGTCCTGGAATAGAGTAGTTTGCATTTTTCGCTTGCTTTAAATTCTTCCCTGAAGGATTACATCCAGCTGCATAACCTGAGGTGAAGGCAAGCGACAGAACCAATTTATGCAGGAGATGGCAAAACCCTTTCCCTCCCCCCATCATTCCCCCAAAATCCTACAACCCATTTTCCTCTCTTCAACTTCTTCATTTGTCATTTAGCAGCTAGCACCATAGCAGCACTTAAAGAAAACAGCTTGGAGAGAATCACTGCTCCTGCTACTTCGAGCTCAAGTCCTCTTTTCCATACAATTTACTTGAACCAAGTTGGAACTTTTTCCCCCCCGCGACTAAAACGGCAAGAGGAGGGTGGAGCATGTGCATATGGTGTAGGGGGGAAAGGCAAAGCACAAGCCTCACAAAGCCTCCCATGCTTTGCTCCTCCACATGCAAAGCACTGAAAAGACAATTCATGTGCAGAGGAGGGGGATGATTAAATTTCCAAATGAAGAAATTGCAAGGAAAAGTAAGAGGGAAGAGATCCGTTCTGCACACACACACTCCCAAGCCTACCAACAGTACTTCGGGATGTGAAATAGGGAGCAAGCAGTGGAAAGAATGGGAAAGAAAACACAGCGAGACCTGTGCTGTTTAATTACGCCCTGTGCCAAATTTTACTGGAATTTGCAGATGCTCAGAGGTTGCTCCCTACAGAAGGGTGCGACTGCAATCTGGACACCGCCTGCACCTGGAACCTCTCCGTGCACGGCAGCGCTTCCGAGAAACAACCACAAGCACGGACCCCAAAGCCCCAAGGGGGAAACGCTTTACCAGAGCGTGTAGCGACAGGACAGGGGGAGAAAGGCTTCAAACTGAAAGAGTAGGTTGAGCTGGGATATTGCGAAGTAATTCTTCTCTAGGAGGGTGGGGAGGCCCTGGCACAGGTGCCCAGAGCAGCTGNGTGAGCGTCCAAAATGGCGCCGGCAGAGCTGGGGGTGACGTCAGCGTGGGGCGGGAGCGAGCCGCCCTCAGGAGGGCGGGCGGCGCCACCATGTCCCTGCCCAGCTCCTAGTAGAAGGTGTCCCTGCCCATGCCAGGGTGTGGAACTGGATAGGTTTTAAGGTTCCTTCCCACCCAAATCATTCCATGATTCTACGAAAAGGCAGCAGACCCACCCTGCCTGCAAGCTCCTCAACTCCAAAACACACCACTTCCCGCTCCTCCTTGCTTCTTCCATGCTTTTTTTTTTTTTTCCCCCCCGGA